>CM064892.1:27030769-27194192 GCA_030347415.2 Decapterus maruadsi | reverse complement strand
CCATGATTTGTCATAAGAATTCAAATCATTCTCACTCTAGCACACGTTGTCCAAACAGCCTCCAACCGTCTGTGTTTGATAAGAGCCCAGTCCTGAATGCAGCGATGTGTGAATATTCAGTCTTCCTCAGCGCTGCAGGGCCAAGCAGAGCGAGGGCCTGTTCATCGCTGCTCTTCTCTTTCCTCCTTCCTTCCTCATCATGAGTGTGTCACAGTGAAAATGTGCAATCCCTGGCACAGACAGACACTTTCCACTCTGACTCAAACAGTGATGATGAGATTTGGATGAACAAGAAAAACAATGGACGTCAAGAAGCCGAGCTGGAGGAGAGATGAGGAGATATCTGTATTAGAGTGTGGGTGGTTTTCAAAAAACCAGCCAGAGGAATTCAGGCCTGTAACAGTTTTTGTTGGAATTGTGATTATATCTGGTTTCTTTTGCTATTACTCTCTCACTCTAAATGTGTGGGACAACACATGAGAACGGCATCCAAACTTTTTGTTTCTCACACACTGCTCTAACTCGGCCTATCAGATAGCAAAATGAACAGGCTATAAAAATGACATCAGAAGCTCTCAGGTAACACTCTTGGCAGGAGTTTAGTTACTTGAGACAGTCAATTATGGACACGTTGATATGACTAAGATCATACAGTAGTGGTTGCCAAATAGCGGCCTGAGAACCAAACGCAGCCCTCCAAAAAACAAAAAAATGGCCTTCCAAGTTTTCCCTTTTATAGCTTCAACCAAGCCTTGCATCATTTCTCAGAAATCCATTGTAGGTGTCAATGCACAGATGAAGCCTGTTTACTGTGCAACATCTAATAAAAGGCAGTAGATTGCTGGCAGAACAACAATCCTTTCAACCATGAATCCAACTGTGTGTGTGTGTGTGTGTGTGTGTGTGTTTTCAGTGACAGTGGTAAAGTGAAGCTCCACCCCAGTCTGTTCTTGCTGCTGCTGGTGCTCAGCCGCCTCTACCCCTCTCCTATGGACGGATCCTCTTCACCTCTGGGTCTCACGCCCTTCATGCCCTTCATCATGAGGTGGGTGTCAGTGCTGCACACACTCACAAACACACACAAGTACATCACACATGTTCCATATTAGTCGGGTGCATTTATGACTTTATTGTAAAAAAATTCTAACCAAAGGTTTCTCAGTTGTTTTTTATAGTATTAGATGTCCTTAATAACATACTAAAAGTTTACCAAAGTTTGACCACTAGAAAGGTGTCATTTTCAGGATGGCGTCCTAATGTAAATGTAATGGGTTGAAAGCCTGGAGAGACACCCCAGGTGAATAGGGTAAAAATTTTAACTAACAGGTATCACCATGAAACTTCCCAAGTTTATCACTTACATTAAGACAAATATTTTTTGTATTACAAGTTTTGTCAAATGATATGTTTAAATATGTAAATGAGGCAATAACTAATTAAATATGCGCTAAATTGCATACTTTTCCAGATCCAAAAATTTAATGGATAAAGCCACTTTCAAAAGTCTTGTTTTATTTTGTTCACACATTAGAACACATTAGAGTAAGAAGGTCTTACTGAGGGGATTTTGGATATCTCTTTTTATCACTTTGTAAATGAGAAAATACTGTCACCAGCCCTAAATAAATCACATTTCGCCAAGTTTTCAGGACTCAAATATTGTATAAATCAGGCTGTGAATGATATATCAACAATCCCCTCTGTAAAAACCTTCAGAATATGGAAAATTATCAAACTGGAAGGTTTGGTGTGTGTAAGTGCTGCTGAAGTGGATCTGGAAAAGTTCTGGAAAAGTATGCAATTTAGCACATATTTAATTAGTTATTGTCTCATTTACATATTTAAACATAAAATTTGACAAAACTTGTAATACAAAAAATATTTGTCTTAATGTAAGTGATAAACTTGGGAAGTTTCATGGTGATACCTGTTAGTTAAAATTTTTACCCTATTCACCTGGGGCGTGATGTTTTCTCTCTGGGCTTCGGATCACGAAATTGAACTTTCCGAGTTAAGGACCCATGGTTAACCCATTACATTTACATTAGGACGCCATCCTGAAAATGACTCCTTTCTAGTGTCAAACTTTGGTAAACTTTTAGTATGTTATTAAGGACACCTAATACTATAAAAAACAACTGAGAAACCTTTTGTTAGAATTTTTTTACGATTAGGTGCTTTTTTTTCATAAATGCACCCGACTATATAGAGAGCTGAAGCGGAAGCAGGAAGTAACGGTCGCCATGGGACCTCAACTGGGAAAAACTCTCCATGTAAGTGAATGGGAGTCCAAGTTTTATTCTGTGATGCATTGTGCCAGGAGAAAAAAAAGACCGTAACCTGTTTAAAACATCATGTTTCATGAAGAGAAATCAGCAGTTTGTTGTTAAACCGCAGTGCATTGTGGTCTATGAGTGTCTATGGTAGAGAGTTTTCAGTAGTGTTTTCTTTTTAGTTCTGGGGAGATGGTGCAGACTTGTTGTGTGATTAGCTGCAACAATCGTCCGCATGATCACAACAGCAAAAAGCTCCATGGGTGCAGAGTTTTTCAGTTTCCTGCTTGGAAACCAGCCAAGGCCCTCGGGTCTCAGAGCTGACCAGGAGGAGCTGCCGTCAAAACCACCAAACCTTACCTTCTCCTCCATCACACGACACG
This sequence comes from Decapterus maruadsi, assembly GCA_030347415.2. Taxonomy (NCBI): domain Eukaryota; kingdom Metazoa; phylum Chordata; class Actinopteri; order Carangiformes; family Carangidae; genus Decapterus; species Decapterus maruadsi. Next base: position 27,191,536 of record CM064892.1, on the reverse strand, counting down.
TGTTGGTGTGCTCACTACATTTCCACACCGGTTATTTATAATAAAAACTTATGTTGTTAAATACGCAGCAATCAGTGTCCTTTCTCTCCCGCTCCGTCCTGCGGTCTCTACCGGGAGTTCCCACGTTGCCCGTAAGAATGGCGATTTCGGCCCACAATGCATCACGGAATCACATGACCTTTCCAGCCCTATTGTAAAATGAAATTCCAAAGAATCCGTAACCAGAAAGACTCCAGGTCGGGTAGGTGATGTCACCACATGGTGCTCTTTCCTGTGTCAGTCACAGATCTGTAGTCTGCAGAGCGTCATCACACTAAATACTTTGTTCTGTTCCTGTTTACAATAAACTGCTGATTTCTCTTCATGAAGCGTGATGTTTTAGCTAGAGCTCAGATTGTTTTCTCATGGCACAATTCAATCGGATCACGAAATTGACTCCCGTTCACTTACATGGAGACTTTTTCCGAGTTAAGGACCCATGGCGATGTTACTTCCTGCTTCCGCTTCGGCACTTCATACATACCCAGGGGGCAAAGCAAAAAAACCGACACGGAGCGTTGTAAAAGGTTGTCCACCAGAAATGATATCTAGGACCTTCAAGGATTAAAACCTGGGTGGACAACCTGATCAACTAGCTGCAGGAAAGCTACGGGGTCCAAAACCCCTCTTCTTGGGTCATTTTGCTGGCAAAAGTATGTAAATGCAAATACTTAGGTACTACAATGGCATAAATAGTCATACAACTCTAACATTTGGCAGAGAGTATCTTGACACATAGGGGAAGGCAAGAAAAAAAGATTCTGGGGTTTGTTGCAACTTGATTTTAAGATATCACCCTCAACATCCCAAAAAAGACCAAAAAAACTGACAAATTCTCATGAAAATTATTATTTTTCAGCACTTTATGGAGGACATCTATACCTAACACATAGATAGAAAATTTCTTTAGTTCATAAGCTTCAATTTGAGTCCAAGCTAGCCTTTCTACTAGCTACTGGAAAGCTACAGGCTGTCTCCAAACAATGCAACACCTATAGTGAAAACCTCCATGTTAACTGGCCCCATTAGAATACATTGTATTTCTGGATCTCCCCAAAATGAACAGATAGAGAGAGAAGACCGTTGGCCACAGCAAGTGGGGGTTTTGAGATAGAAAGGCTAGTTTGGACTCAAATGGAAGCTTATGAATTAAAGACATTTTCTATATATGTGTTAGGTATAGATGTTCTCCATAAATTGCTAAAAAATAATAACTTTCATGAGAATTTGTCAGACGAACAGTTGTTTTTTGGGTCTTTTTTGGGATGTTGAGGGTGATATCTTACAATCAAGTTGCAACAAACCACAGAATCTTTTTTTCCTGCCTTCCCCTATGTGTCAAGATACTCTCTGCCAAATGTTATAGTTGTATGACTAAGTATTTGCAGTTACATACTTTCGCCAGCAAAATGACCCAAAAAGAGGGGCTTTGGACCCCGTAGCTTTCCTGCAGCTAGTTGACCGGGTTGTCCACCCAGGTTTTAATCCTTTAAGGTCCTAGATATCATTTCTGGTGGCCAACCTTTTACAACGCTCCGTGTCTGTTTTCCAAAAAAATGTGACTTTGCCCCCTAGGTAACAGTGACAATTAAATGTAAGAACTGTGAAATCAAAAAGATATCATTCCTGAAGACATTTTATTAGGTACAGGAAAGTGGCTCATGTTAGCTCCTATGGAAGGAGTGGGTTAGTCTAACCTTGTTACTCCATCCATCTGCCGGCTGCCTCTCTTTCCTCCTTAAAGGAGCGACGTGTCTTTGAAGAAGAGTTTCATTTCCTAACTGCACCATTAAACCATGCAGAGACGTCCGTGCTGTATGTGATCCATCAGCACATCCTCCCTCATGTCATCTCCGTCCATGTTTTTCCAGTCAGCTTATATAAACATTCACACACAAAAAAGCAAACAGTAAAAGAAGGGAGTCTCACACTCTCCCTCTCAGCCATGATAAACCCTGTCCAACAACACTTCTTTGAACCACACCTCGAGTACAGAACAGAACGCAGTCACTGAGACAAAACACCTGCAGTCTAAACATCAGCCTGTATCTTGTAGCACAGGTGCTTCTGCATCCTTCATGGCTTACAACACTTTTTAGTTTTTCTACCATCACAATGTCCCAAATCCTGATTATATTCTCCACGCAGCAGCAAAAAAACAAGATGTACACGATTCTGTGTGTCTCTGTGTAATTCTATGTTGTGTCCTCAGACAAAACACCTGTGTAGTTTGAGTCGGGCTCTGCAGGGATTTGTCTCTCTTGTCGCAGCGCTTGATTAGATTGCGACTGGTTTTTATCTGAATCCTCCCAGTGTTTACAGCTGAGTAAACCTCGCCGACCACTGGGAAACTGTGGTCGCAGCCTTCGCTTTTTACATTCCTCACATGGAGAAATCTCTAAATATTATTGGAACATGTTCATCTACATGTACGGTACTCACACGTCCTACACGCGTGCTGTGTAAGCGAGGGCCTTCACTGATGGAGTGTGCATCAGAGAGGACACATGGTGGTTACACACTCCCTGGAAGTGTAGAATATATTGCATCATATGTTTAGAGAAGGCTTTCCATGTGTTTGTGAGGGAGGAGGTGGAGGGTCAGGCTCCGACCTTGAGCTTGGAATTCTTCCGGACAGTTTAGATAACAGCGCCTGAGTGTGGGTGTTGTTCAGTTGTGTATGTGGCAGATATTACTGGTTGATATATCAGTGAAATGTCTGCTTTCTGCTCCATTAGCCGTAAATTTAACTGTTAAAGGGATAGTTCAACATTTTGGCAAATTTGAATCTGCTTTTGAGTGCTTGTGAGAGTGTGAGTGAACAAAAAGGAGAGATGGATTAACTCTGAGGACTCACTGCATTCATGTTGTATGTGCTCAACAACATCACACAGACACATGTTAGGACACAAGTTTGTATTATTTGTGTGTAAAATCATAATTTAACTGATTTAAAGTTCAACATTTTGGCAAATTCTCATATTGTCATAATCCCTACAGTCATAGCAGTTGGTTCATTACCTTAAATTATCGGTGCATGTTGTTCTGAGATCAGCAGGGCAGAGACGTGAGCTGCTCAGTGAACGGTACAGGTCCCCTGTCCCTCATCAAACTCATCAAATACACAATCCAACAACTCTACAACTCTCTGGTGGACAAGTTGGCCGTCTTTCCACTGCAGGCCTTGATGCCCAATTCCGATTTGTTGCCTATGTCTGATTTTTTGGACTGTTTATTTACATGTTCTATCAGAAGTGACACACATCTGATAATCTGCATTTACACCTGCTGTGGAGATTATGATTCCATAGTATTTTTAAACCAAGGTGAGTTTGGTGTTCAGAGTTCATATCTAACAACACGTCACTTACGAAGGGAACGTCTGTCCTAAATAAAGTCAGTGAAGTGTCTGTGGAGCGGAGCTGCTGTGAGATGAGCAGCTGACGGTGACAGTTGTGCCACCGCTCCATCCTCCGACGCTCCCGTAGTGAGGACGGGACAGCCTCTTGGACATAAAGGTGTATTGTTTTTCCTCTCTTGATTTCTTATTGGCTCGGTCAGTTTTTGCTGGTAGGAAAACGTGAAATCTGGTGTTTATCGCACACTCCCTTTTCACACTCCTTCCCTCAATCTGCATAGAAATGAATATTAGGCCTACTGTCTGTGAAAACAAGAACTAGTGGGGGGGAAAAACCAGACAGTCTATGGACACGCGTGTAACTCAGCTGGCCACAGTTGTCCAGGTCAGACCCATGTGTCAATCACAGGCTACAGAGGTTCAGCGCAACATGTGAACAAGTGAATTAATATTATCATTGATGACGTATGACACGTATTGCCAGGAAAGATCCCATCTGTCTGTTCAGACTGCAGACACATTGGCAGATATCCCATTTGTATCCGATTTATTTCCACATATAACGGAGCCTGAATCTGATCTGACAATATCTGATTCAATGCATATTTGTCCCGTTTACACATTCATGTTACAGATCCGATCTGAGCCACTTGAGAGGAAAAAATCAGAACTGGGCCACTTGAACCATGCAGTGTAAAGACAGCCGTTGTGACCTGCACATTCACCATGCTATGAGATAATAATGGAGCATTACGAGCTGGAGTTGTTTTTGCGGCAAATGTGTAACCGGAAGTACATTCCAGACACGGCTGCTGGGCGGAGTGATTTCAAAAGTAGTTCCATTTGCTTTGTGTGTCGTAATGTTACATAATTATATGTTATTATATCATAGAGTGGTGAATGTGCAGGTCACAACTTGTCCACCAGAGTGTTTTAGCAGCTCACGTCTCTGCCCTGCTGATCTCAAAACAACATATTAAAAGGTAATGAATCTACTGCTAAAACTATAGGGATTATGGCAATAGAGTTTTCCAAAATGTGGAACTATCCCTTTAAGCCACATGATCATTGTTTCTCTAGAGTTAGAATCTAGCAGCATGACTTTATGGATGGTTGCTTGTATGGTTCACCGCCTCGGCCCAAAAGGAAACCATTAGGGCTATTACGGTGTCGTAACAAGTTGATGGATTGCCACAAATTGTGTTACGCACATCCATGTGCTCCTCAGGATGTGTAGTCAGAGCCCGATGACATGCCTGGCCTAAGCTGACCTGCCCCCTGGGCCAATGCATCAAGGCATATGGGGGCAGTTGAGAAAACCTGCACTTTTTTTCACCAAATCTGCGATTCAGTGAGGTATCTAAGCGATTCATTTAGGAACCTGAGTTTTGATTGGCTGTCTGGGTGTCTGTCAGAGAAGACATGCAGTGCACACATCCACACAAATGAAGGCCACATGTTGGAGATGCTAAATATAGCTCAGCCCTCAGTCCTTTGGCTACAGCCATGTTTCTCGACACTCCAGCCCCCCTCATCTCCCGTCCCATCTACCCGGGCATGTGTGGACGTGTCTGATGAGGTTAGTGACTGTCAGCCCCCTCCAGCCCCCCCGTCTCCTCCTCCATACAATGTGAGCCACCACCTCCAAGCATTCAGTGGAGCTTAGCTTCTCTCCTCTTCTGTCGACAGGACAGATCCTTGTTCCTAATAATTCTTCCTCCACTACCAGCGAACAGGAGTGGGCTCAGACTTTGAACTGTTATCTTTCTACCCTCCTTTACTCCCTGCAACAACTTTCACATTCCTTTGCATCCTGACCTCTGCATGCGTCACACCTGCACAGCTAATGAAGTGAATGATGATGATGGTGATGATGACGACAAAGAGGAGGATTACGACGAGCAGGCATTTATTTGAATAAAGGATGGCTGCTTGGTTCCTGCCGTATCTGCAGAACAGTCGGTCTTATCTGCTCCAGTCTCTCTTTCTCCTTCACTGTCCACCTACGTGTTAAAGGGATAGTTCACCCAAAATTCAAATTTCACTCATTATCTACTCACCCTCATGTCGACTAAGAGCTGTGAGAATTTTCAGAGTCCTCCGTTCCTTCTCTGAGTTACGGGGGGGTCCACGCAGCAGTATTTGTCCATATAATGGTTGTGAATGGATACCACTGTTCTTGGTCCAAAAAGACACACCAAAAAACATCCAAATACCTCCATACTGCTCGTCTGTAATGTCCCTCTTGTATTGAAGCCCTGACATGAGAAATTGTTCTGAAAAAAAATTCAATAAGTCTATATTTTAAGCTTGTTTGTAGCGGAAGCTCCCAGTGTCTCAGTTCACTGCACGCAAGATTTGCACTGACCAGCGGAACAATTTCTCATGTCAGGTCTTCAATACAAGAGGGACATTACAGACCAGCAGTATGGAGGTATTTGGATGTTTTTGGTGTGTCTTTTTGGACAAAGAAAAGTGGTGTCCATTGACAACCATTATATGGACAAATACTGCTGTGTGGAAATTTGAATTTTGGGTGAACTATCCCTTTAAAACCTCTGAATGCCTGTGTAGTGATGGATGTCCTGTGATATCCAGGCCAGGCAGCCACCCCCTCACCCTCCCTCCCTGCCTTACTCCTTCCCTTTCCCGTCCTCACTGTCTCATATCTCATTTCTTTTCAAAGGCCACAGTAATGTCTATAAACCAGAGTGAGGCTCCGCTTCAGGACGGCCCACTGTCATTTCCTTCCCAAAAGAGATGGTGTATATTTCTGCTCCATGCTCATGTTATTATTCATTTGCTGGCTTACAGTGGGCAATGACTCACCGTATGATGTAATGAAATTCAAAATGTCAACTGATACAGTACCTTGTGTGGCAATCCGGGCCCACCAGCTTTTCTACACAGTTTGAAAATGAATTAGAAGCTTCATCTTTGATTGACATTTTGATCCCAGGCTTTTGAACCTACCCATATTTTCAGTGGAAGTAGGCACATTTCTGAAGAAAAGAGAGTTGCTTCAAAAAGAGATTGTAAACTCAGATATTGCTCCTTGAGGACAAGTATTGATTTAGTTGAGGAGCCAAACTTGTACATGCCACAGTTCCTGTTTTACTATACAGACTATACTAGGCTGTATACTTTTACTGAAATTATTTATTTTGCTTATATTGAGTATTTTGATATTGTGATGTGGTATTGCTGAATATTGCCATCTTCAGTCTACTGCACATTTACAATTCTGCCCCTTTTCCACAATTAAAACAGTCCCCAGGTGTCTTAAAGACGTGACTGTGACAAAATCCCCCAAGAATCAAACACAGCTCTTTTCATCCTCTCAAACAGTCCTGTTCAGAACGGCTGCTTTCAGGCCCTGTCCACACGAATACGCGGCTTCACCGAATCTGATCTTTTTCTTAATCGTTTTCAAAAAAATCTCCGTAAACACGGCATCGTTTTCAGAAATATCTGCGTCCACACGGATCCAGTGAAAACGAACCAAAACGCTGTAGTACATATGCCAGGCCTGTATGTGGCGCTGTGACAGCCTCCACACCAATACACTTAAACCGGAAAATAAGACAGGCGCATGCGTATCGCCTTTTAAAGTCTGCCGGTTTCCACATTGTTTACAAACACACTCGAAACACAAGAGGACGAACATGGCCACCGCACGAACAAGAGCAGAGTCTTTTAATATAGTAATATAGAAGCTGAAGGTTTTGCTGTAACAGCCCTAATAGACTGAGTAGTTTCTGTAGTACGAGCACAAGCATGTAGTCCGCCATTGCTGCTGTTGTTGTTATGATGCGTCTCGCTGCGGCGGCCGAGGTTAAAGGTTAGAGAGGCGGGGCTATGACGTCATCGTTTCAGAAAAAACCCGTTTTGGCCGTCCAGACGAAAACGCTGGGGCGGCGTTTTCAAATTTTCCCACTCTGGGACCCGTTTTCAAAAAATACCGTTTTCACCCCCCGAAAACGCCGGATCCGTGTGGACGCGAGGCCAATCCGATAAAGTATTTATCCGGATTCGAAAAAAACGGATTCGTCTGGACGGGGCCTCAGTGTCTGTCCCTTTAAATGCTAATTAGACATAGGGTGGGATTATGCAAATTTCAAAACTAGTGACATCATTGTCAGACAACTGAGGGAACATCTTGTAAAAACACGTGGATTTCAACCTAGATTTTTCATCAATTCTAACATTTTGGGACCTGAAGGCAAAACAAACACCTAAATAGATGTTAAAGAGCCTTCAATAAGTGATATTTCCATAATTGGACTCGAGGTGCGGGAATCAAACACAGACACATGAGTTGGATCAGGGATGTACAGTTTAGTGGAGGTTGTGAGAGCCGGCAGGCCCAGCAGTGTGTAAAATGGGGTGAAAACTGTGACATCCAGCGTTCAGATTCTAGATTGCTGCACTCACTCATCATAATTATAAGGCCACAAAAACCAAAACAATTTTATTTTGTAGCGATTATACACTTATACAAATATATTCATGGGTAGTATATTTAGAGTTTGCCAATAAACCTCCAATCCATAAACAGAAATGAGACTATTTCAAGTTTTGGTTAAAAAGTGGGCTAGTGATGAGTGAGTGAAGAGAAGGGATTACAGTTGTATCACCACTTCACTTCCTAACTTACCCACACTCTTCAATGAGAGACTCTGATGCTTGGGCTTGTTTAGCTAACACGCTCCAGTGTCTGCAGAGGAAACTCCTCTCCCAGTCCTTCAAAATGAGCCCCAGATGAGTCTGGTCCAGCGCCAGGCAACCGTCTGTCTCCTGACCCCATGGGGGACAGCCCTGTTTCTAAAATTACACCCCTCCAAACTGTCATTTCCTTTTGCAAAAGTTTCAATGGGACAAATTAGCACAGATAGTTAACATGTGGGCTCCATATGGTGGCTGGGAGGGCGGGCGGGCGGGAGGGGGGGGGCATGAATTTTGGTCATTAGACATGTTTGTGTGTGGATGTGTGAGTGTCAGTGAACACAGATTCACGTGTCCAGGCGTGTAGACCTCAGGAATGCAAGCTGTCTCTGTTTGATACAGGCTCTTTGGCTGCCTGTCTGGCTATAGGTGTGTGTGTGTGGGAGGGGGAGGGGGGCATGCTCTGAGCAGGTGGAAAAGCATTTGTTGACAGTTGACTTGTTGCTCCAAACAGCCCTCTCTTTGTTCTAAGTCCATATACATTTCCAGCCCCTTGTCTTGTGTAGATTGTAATTAGCAGCAGTTACTATAGCAGCGTGGTGTCTCTGCTTCACTCTGACTGGCTTCTTCTGCACAGATCAGTTTCATCTTTAAACTCGTCTGGCCGTCCTTCATACCAAAGCCAAAAAAGCCAGCTTCCTTTTCATCTCTGCATACCACTGTAGTGATGGATAGGTGTTTCACATTTCTCTGGAGCCTTCTGCTGTATTTTCCACAGTGGAGCTGAGCCACCACAGCCCACTATACAGCCCATAAACATCTCCGGCCCTTTGACTTTTGCTCTGCATGCGTGGATGTGAGCGTGAGCGTGTGCGTGTGCTATGTATTGAAGGTATGCTCCCTATACATGTGAGGAGCCAGTTGTTGTCCTCAGCTGAGCCTCCCAGGCAGTGCTGTGTGTTCTTCTCTGCTGTACAGACAGAATGACAGCAACTGGAGCAGACATGCCAGTGATGAGCATCCATCTGTTGGCCTCTCTACACTCTGCTCTTTATTTCTCTTGAAGGCAACTTGGAAACTCAATTAAAGGATAACTTTCGTTTTTTACAACCTGGACCTTATTTCTAGCATCAAATACGATCATTTAATCACCCTGACAAGTTTGGTGTCATTTGGAGTCGTTTTGACGAAATTAGTTGAATTGTCGGCGCGTTTATCCGTATAATGCGAGAAGCGGGTCACCCAATGCAGCCTCTAAATACACACTGTTCCTAGTTCATTTTAGGCGCAAAAACTGGCTTCATTTCCAATATTTTGTGATGATACACTAGTGTTATTCCCCTCCGAGCCCGTGGTGGCATTTATCAACATTGCTTCCAGGTTGACCTACTAACCTCTGACCTGGATGATGTCCATCTCCACTTTGAAGTGCCCATGCTGCTCTCTGATAATAATCATTCCGACGCATTCGGGTCCTTTTTAGCTCAACTAGCCAGAGCTGCAGTGAGGATCCAGGCTGAGGAGAGGAAGTCCTTGTGGAAGCTGAACTTCATCCAGCTGCTCATTTTGTTCTGACAAGTCACTTTGATGCAGAAACTGACCATAGTATTGCGATAGCAAGTTAGCCCGCCATGTCGGAGATGACATCATCCAGGTCAGAGGTTAGTAGGTCAACCTAGAGGAGCAGGATCACCTAACATGCCACCACGGGCTCGGAGGGGAATAACACTAGTGTATCATCACAAAATATTTAAAAATGTACTTTTGCGGTGGATAATGTTTAGGAAAAGAGGCTGCTGTATAATGTTCTCGCATTTTGATAGGCTCGATTGGGATAATTAAAACAACACGACTCCAAATGACACCAAAGTTGTCAGGGTGAGTAAATGATCGTATTTGATGCTAGAAATAAGGTCCAGGTTGTAAAAAACGAAAGTTATCCTTTAAAGCTTGTAGGTGTTCCTGGTGAACGCTTCCTGATCCAAGAACAGTAGTTGCGTTTCCATCCACCTTTTTTTATTCGCATTTTCAAAAATTGTGAATAAATACTTGGATGGAAACGCCGGAAATTCGAAAAAAGGAAGTTAATGCACACAAAAGTTTTTACGCTTTTTTTTTTGTGGGGGGGGGGGGGGGGGGGGGGGGGGATTTGTCAGCGTATCAATAAAAGGAAAATGCGATTTGTTGTTATGACGGTTAAGACTTGATACACAAACAAATACGTGGTAACATTATATATAACGTTTTCCACCGCTCCATTTATTGATTTTTCACCGGCTTCGTCGTCACCACATGCACATGGACAAGAGGAGCAGAACCAGCAGCAGAAAAGCGAGCAGACTGTCATTGTTCCCTACTGTCTGTCTGTGTAAATATCTCATGTTACAACATGAAAACCTGCAGCTTCTATTCAAGTGCAGCCAACTATATATGTATTTTCTTTTCAAATTTAGCTGGTGTGGATTATATACAGTGGTGTCTTGTCCGGACAGTAAGTCAGTTGTCATGATGTTGAGTGTCAGCTGAGTGTCAACTCAACAAAATAGGGTGGGTTCAGTGTCTTGCCCAAGGACACTTGGACATGTTGACTGGAGGAGCCGGGAATCGGACCAGTGGTAGTTTCTGGTGTCAGCTTTGTCAAAGTCTGAATCCCACTGCCTCCTCAGCAACAACAGCAGGATTGGTGCTGGTCTTGTATTTACAGGCCAGGAGGTTATAGTACACACCCTTGTTTTTCCATATTCCATGTATCAACAGTTTTCTTTATCTGTAACATCTATTTCACGTGAGGGATCCTCCTCTGTCTCCTGTTTTGGAGTGTTTCCTCAGTGGATGTGAGGGTCTAAGGACAGAGGACCTTGTTGTATGTATGAAACTTCAAAATGTCTGACTTCTTTGTGTCCAAGTGGTAGTATCACCAGCAGCAGACAGTAGTATGCAGATTATTTTAAAGAGATACGCCAACAATTTTTTTTTTTTTTACGTGTCTTGCCTCACTCCTGAGTCCATGACCAGCAGATAGACAACACTGGAGATAGAGCCGTATCGCCTGTAATTAGCTTAGCTCAAACACTGGAAGTGTATGGGTAGTGTTAGCCTTAGCTTAGCTCAAACACTGGAAGTGTATGGGTAGTGCTAGCCTGCCTCCACCTAAAGTCATCAGAGACACTATTCAACAACTCTCAACAGACCGATCTTCGTCTCAGAGCTGACAAGACTCTCCAGTAAGGCATCTTGAGTGGTCAAATGCTGGTAACGGGACGAGATTGGTCAAAACGGAGGGTTCAAGCAAAGACGGTTTATTTTGGTTCAAGCTAGCTACATCGAGGCTAGGTTAGCTTCCTGTTTCAAAGTAAAAGCATTTCTGTATGTAAAGGGTAACGGGTGTTTTATTTTGTGAAAGTAACCAGAAGTGCGTTGGTCACAACAGCTAGCTTGAGTAGCGCTGAATTCGTCCAAACAAAATAGTAAACAGCTGGTATTTAGACAAATTAACAACACACTGCTGATCTAAACGGATACTTTCTCTCCTAAAAATGTTTGATAAAGTGATATATTTACAGAGTTTAGAGCTAAAATGAAATCAGCTTCTGATGCTGATTTCAGCTCAGGTAGGAGGCAGGCTAACACTACCCATACACTTCCAGTGTTTGAGCTAAGCTAATTACAGGTGATACAGCTCTATCTCCCTTGTTACTGCACACACAGTGGAAAGGATGGTGTCTATCTGCTGGTCATGGACTCAGGAGTGAGGCAAGACATGAAAAAAAATGTTGGCGTATCACTTTAAGTTATAGTGTGGAGTCAGAGAATATAGAATGACTTGGGAATCATCTGGTTTGCAAACTTAGTTCTAAGGAAACCTCATGAATACAGCAGCAATGTAGAGAAATGTTAAGAAGAGGCTGTTGAGTTTCCTTCTTGATTCAGTAGCAGACTCTCTTCCTCTGCCCCTCACCATCTATCTCACTGTCTCATTCAGGTCTTGGTCATGTCCTTCCCTCATGTTAGCGGTGGCAGTGTTATGACACTGGAGATGGAAAGACTATCAGCTTGTAAACAAGGTTAATTTTAGCCCGCTCTCAGGGTGACTGGCCACATTCCCCTTCGCCAGCGAATACTGTAAATGAGCATGTGTGTGATCCAGACATCTTTGTGTCGGTCATCTGCTGCCTTGTTAAGCTGTTAAGGTTCAAGGTTTTTGCCAGACGGAGTGAGGAAGGAAGACGGCCATGTTATGTAACATACACTTAAAAATAGCAACCGACTGTTTGAAAGTGAATAAAGCATGGTTCATGATTCCTAACTGCAGAATTTATTCATAACATCATGTGAGTGGAGAACAAAAATAATCATGGAAAAGAATGATGCTAATCTGTAGTAAGTATATTACTGTAGTTTTCATAACAAAGTTACAGAGGTGAAATAAATTGAACTCAAAGTAACACTTTATTTGACGTCTATCTCTGTAACGCTTTATAATAGGGATGCACCGATACTGGTATCGGTCCAATACTGTTGTAATATTCTTGTACTCGGTATCGGTGAACTTTAGCGAGTACAAGAACTGATACCAGTTCATGCAATTGCTCTGCATGAAGACTGTGATCAGAGGGTGGCTTTGCATTTTTGTTGTATTTTTTTTTATCAGAGGCTTGTTACAACAAATTTTGTGTTACAACAAATTTTGTTGTAACAAGCATAAAATAAAATAAAAATTGTCTTCCAGTTCATTGCATTTTGCCTAATTGTTTGTTTTTTTGTTGTGGTAGAAGGATCGGCATCGGTACTCGGTATCGGCAAGTACTCAGGTCCAAGTATCGTATCGGTTTGAAAAAAAGTGGTATCGGGGCATCCCTACATTATAATCATACTCATAATGAGGTATAATGCAGTTATGGCACTATATAACTATAGTTATAAACACTCATAAATGATCATAATGCTTTATAACAACAATCATAACACACTATAAAGCATTTTATCATGACTTATAAGGTCAGGTATTATAATACTTTATAATTGTTAGTAACTCTTTGACAATGACCACATTGATAATTCATCATTAATATAGTTATAATGTGTTATAATTGGCTTATAAACATGTATAACTATCATTATAAACACTCATTAATTATCATAAGGCTTTATAACAATAAGTATAACATATTATAGAGCATTTTATAATGGCTTATAAGGTCAAGTATTATAATAGTTACAATGCGTTGTGCGTATTGTTATAAAGCCTTATGTGATTTATGAGTGTTTATAATGATAGTTATACACGTCTATAAGCCAATTATAACACATTATAACTATATTTATAATGTATTATCGATGTGGTCATTGTTAGTGAGTTAGGCTACTAACAATTATAACCTATTATAATACCTGACCTAATAAGTCATGATAAAATGCTTTATAGTGTGTTATTATTATTGTTATAAAGCATTATGATCATTTATGAGTGTTTATAACTATAGTTATACAGTGTTATAACTGCATTATAACTCATTATAAGTCTGGTTATAATGTGTTATAGAGATAGACGTCAAGTAAAGTGATAATGGCTAACCTTATTACTTCCTCCATTGACTCAATGCTCATGTTATTTACTGAAAGACCAAAAGGTTATGGTAGTAGTGTAGCCATGATTGTAATAAGTGTCAGTGACAGTAATGTTTCATGTGTGTGTTGTGCAGATGCGGCCGCTGTGCGGTGTATAGGACCAGAGAGATGGCAGCTCGGGCCCTCGTCCCCTTCGTGCTGCTCACTCAGGTCCCGTCCACAGTGACCTCTCTACTGGAGGAGCTGCCCTCAGAGCCTGGACCTGGAGTCCTACACAACCACATCCATGGGACTTTGTTGCAGGTCTGAACTCACGTAGCTCAACATGAAACAAAAACACTGATGCTTACATGGTTAGCCAGGGGTTGCACTGTGATGGTGTGCTTTGAATTGATGCCACATGTCCTGTGTTTGTCCTACAAAATGATCATGTGACAGTACATGTTGAAACTCAATATTAATCAGGTGTGAGACATTGGGGACTCATGTCCAAGTTACTGTAGGAAATGCCAGCATCTCCAGTTTCATGAAGCATTGTTTGGTCTTGTAAAATACTTAGAGCTACATTTCTTGTATGAAAAGTGAATCAAGTATATTTTTAAACTGCAGACATGATAGTATTTCCACTTGTTTTCATAAGATATCCTGAACACAGAGTTTATTGTCTTCTGCAGATACACTGGGGTAAAACAACATTTTTGTTGGTCTGTCCCGACGGACAAAAACAGACATTGAATCAAGTCATTATCAGACAGTTTTTGTGTAGTCTGGTCCTGATATCAACTACTAACACACGCTCCAGGGGCTTGTTTAGGAGACGCAGTCATTTCTATCTATTACCACCATGATCAGTTTTTATGATACACATGGCATCAGTCTATCAGATCTTCATCTAACACCTCACTGTGGCTGCTGCTACCATTTCTATTTCTATCTCCAATATTACAAACTGATGGACTGGCAGAAAGTGATGGAAATGAACACTGTCTTGTTGTGTTCTTCTGAACCAGAGCCGAGCTCACTGACAAACACAGCTGCCTTTTCTGTTCCTCCCTCACAATCGCAGTCTGGTGTAAATAGGTCAATCTTTATATGTGATCCATCATTTCTCTGAGAATGTTTTCAACAGGTCCCCAGTGCATAATAATGAAAATACTGCAATACATCCATTAATGGGCCAATGACTCATCCTACCATTATTATCAATATTATAAGTTGCAATTCAAAATACACACATAAGAATAATTGAATTGAATTTTGAATTTAACTCACTAACAATAACCAACATTACATTTAAATATAGTTATAATAACTTTTTAGCTTTTAATTAGCAAAAATCACATCTGTCTGTCATAACTATTTCATTGAAATAAACACTCATAAATCACTTAGAATGAGTTTTATAAAATATACAAGCACTGAAACGCGGCCATGTTGAATAATTATTATAATACTTGACCTTATAAGCCATTATAAAATGCTCTATAATATGTTAAACTTATTGTTATAAAGGCTCTGATCTGATAATTAATGAGTGTTTATAATGATAGTTATACATGTTTATGAAAGCCAATTATAACACATTATCAGCTCCTAGATATTAATGATGAATTATCAGGGCTGCTCATTTCAGAAAATGAGGAAGAGACTTACTATGGTGCATTTTGAAAAAAAAATTATAACCTATTATAATACCTGACATTTTGGCTTATAAGTCATGATAAAATGCTTTATAGTGTGTTATGATTGTTTTGTTATAAAGCATTATGTCATTTATGAGTGTTTATAACTATAGTTATATAGTGCCATAACTGCATTATACCTCATTATGAGAAAGACGGTAAAATGATTATAATGATAACATATTGTTTAGCCTGGTGCTGGTGGAACACTTGTTTTTTCAAATCCTGTTACATGCATACTTGGACCTGAGTCTGCTCAAGTTCACCTGAATGCAAGATCAAGAATACGTCAATACGTCATTTCAACAATTAAAACTGCTACATTTTTCAATGTCCTCAATGGTAAATGGAAAAGGTTGAGAACACCTCTAACTGATAAACAGCTGGAGGACAGCACATTTTGAATTTTATTTCTGACTGATAACCAACATTACACTTTTGTCCGATCTTCCTTCCAGGACTGTAACTGTCAGTTTTTGTGGAGCTTTTTGGGAATTAGCTAATGCAAAATCAAATCTGTTCTTTTAACGGTTAAATGGTTAAATCCCTATTTTCCATCTTAATCAGTGCTGTTTAGAATCACACCTGTTAAACAAATGAAAGCTTTCTTTACCTTAGATGACTTGTTACAAGTCAGTTGTTTTTTACAAATAATAACAAGCACTGAAGTTTGACCACTGGAAAGGTGTCATGTTGAATCGCCATTTTTTACGTTGAGTGTTACATGCAGCGTCCGTTGTCTGTCTGACGTCTGCCCAAGTTCACCTGAATGCAACATCAAGAATACGTCAATACGTCATTTCAACAATTAAAACTGCTACATTTTTCAATGTCCTCAATGGTAAATGGAAAAGGTTGAGAACACATTAGAACAATTGATAAGAAGGTCTTCCTGAGGGGATTTTGGATGTCTCTTTTTATCACTTTGTGAATGAGAAAATACTGTCACCAGCCCTAAATAAATTGTCGCCATGTTTTCAGGACTCAAATATTGCTAAATTGTTAGATGATGATATATCAACAATCCTCTGTAAAAACCTTCAGAATATGGAAAATGATCCAACTGGAAGGTTTGTCCGATCTTCCTTCACAGGGACTGAAAAGTTCTGAAAAGTATGTAATTTAGCCTATGGAATTAGTTTTGTCTCATTGGGAATTTAAACATAAAATTTGACTAAACTTGTAATACAGAAAAATTTGTCTGTAAGTGATAAACGTCGAGTTTAAAGTTCTTGTTAACGGTTAAATGGTTAGTCATGTGCATCCCTATTTTCCATCTTAATCAGTGCTGTTAATGATGTCTACATCATGTTAAACAGACCTCTTTGACTGTAGGACAGTGGTTGTTAAAGGATCCTTGAGACGGTTCAAGGTCCTTTTTCCCCTGAAATATTTTGAAATCTTTTATTTTATTTTCTTCTATTTATGGTTTTGCCCAATGGGGGTCTAATTTGTGTGGGTTTAGGTGTCCTTGATGTAAAAAAGTTTGAGAACCACAGCTGTAAGAGACACGTTTCTGAGCCTTCACAGGACTGAGACCGTTAACTAACTCTCAGAGGAATTCCCCAACACACAGCATCAGTAATAATCTCTGACTGTTATGAAATAGTCCATGTGTATCTCCGGGATGTAAAGCGTTCCCAGCTGATAGAATCCGCTCTGGACTGGTTTTAGTGGAGTAGTTGTGTTTCACATCTTGGAAATCTTCACAACTGGTTTTTAGAGACTTTATCTCAAAAATAAAATCCAGCCAAATCAGTTATTGGAAATATATAATAAT
The DNA here is from genome assembly GCA_030347415.2 of Decapterus maruadsi. Taxonomy (NCBI): domain Eukaryota; kingdom Metazoa; phylum Chordata; class Actinopteri; order Carangiformes; family Carangidae; genus Decapterus; species Decapterus maruadsi. Next base: position 27,174,444 of record CM064892.1, on the reverse strand, counting down.
AATTTAAACCTCACAATGTACAAGTACACAACCACACACACACACACCCTCATGTCAGTCCCACACACAGAGCCTATCCAGACAAGGCGGTTATCGCAGGGTAAATACCAGTGTTCAGTTCTGTCATCACACTCTGACAAACACAACCAAACAGTCTGCTGGTAATATCAACACACACAGAGGAAAAAGGGGGGGCAGGGGGTTTCCCAGCCCTGCCGGGGTCAGTGAGAGGGAGCTGGGAGCTGGGGGCTGGGAGCACGGAGCGCTAGGACCCAGCCACAGGACCAGAGCTGCACCATCTCTTCACTGTGTGATGGAGCACTTGTGGTTTGATGTGAGTGTGGACTGCAGGGAGGTCCTGCTGCAGGATGAAGGAAGGCATTCTGAGGAGGGGAGTGGGAGGGAAAGCCGGCCTCTTAACGGCTTAGAGGAGATTTCAGGAGGAGTATGGATCTTACTTTGTTTTCCTGTCATGGACGCAATGTGTGGAGCTTCCCCAGATGTCTCTCCTCCTCGCTCTCTTCTTGTCCGTCCCCATCTATTTCCTCTGCACCTCTGTTTCTCTGCTTTCTGTCTCTCCTTTTAAAATCTCCTCCTCCATCTCCTGTCTCCATCTATTTCCTCTGTTTCTCTGCTTTCTGTTTCTCCTTTTAAAATCTCTTCCTCCATCTCCCCTGTCTCCTGTTCTATTTGATTCTGGGAGACTCAGTTTTACAAACATGTCAGCTTCTGTTCTGTGCATGTGTTCAGGTGAAACAGTCTAAGGCAGAACTTCCATCCGCTCCCATTCATTGCTGCCGTGATCGGGGACAGACACAAGTACCGCAAAACAGGACATTAAATATCAACTTCTTTTAGACCTAAAATGGAAAATACAGCCTCCAGTTGAATTTGCCCGGAATCATCCTTTAATCATTTTTTGTTGACTACATCAGGTACTTAATCCAGTTACCTGTTATAAAGGACACAGAAAAACAGTAAATCCTACTTGGGAAGCTTGAACCAGTACATGTAAATGTAGATGATTGGACAAAAAATGTAACTTTTCACACTACGTTTCACATGACACAGAAACCGTGGCAAGAAGTTCATCAAGAATGAAAGTCAGACGCTTGAAGACGATGACATACCGTCGTAGTTCCGACCATAAAGGGCGATGTAGTGGCGTTATTCCAATGACCTGCCGGGCAGCGTCGGCGCTCGCCCAGCACTTCACCACTAATAACAATAACAAAACAACGATAAAGACAAAACGATATATTTTATAGAAAACTGGCCCATTAACAAAAACAATATATTTTATTGAAAACTGGCCCATTACCAAGTGGTATTCCCCTCTCTCTGCCTCCCCACTTTAGATTCAATCTATCAAATAAAGGCATAAAACGCCAAAAAAATATACTAAAAAAAATAAAAATAAAAATATGAGACTCTTTTATAACCAAATACACACTCCTCATGATTAAATGATTATTACAACATTAATATCAACTAAAATACTGATGATGTTGTTGCAGCATGGAACACACTAAGAGTCTTTGGATTGAACATTCATCCAGGTTCATCTGATGCTCTTCATGTGAAATGCATCTTTGTAGTTGTAACGAGGAGAGAAGCCGTGAACAGTTATATCAAAATCTGTTTTTCTTTTATAAAGAAGCATTTTACGGAGCTAATTTATTCCCTCACTCTGGGGTAGATGTACTGGTGTGGGCGGGAACAAACATCACACTCACACAGTCACAAAAATGTGTGTATGTGATAGAGCACAGCTGATGTCAGCAGCCTTCCACCACCATCAAACCTCACACTGTTCAGCCTCACTGGACATCTGACTACGATGGCGTGGGTCAGGAGGTAGAGCGCATCGTCCACCAACCGGAAGGTCGCTGGTTTGATTCCCAGCTCCTCCAGTCCACATGGCGAAGTGTGTGTGGGAAAGACACTGAACCCACACTTGTCCCCCGATGTGTGCATTGGGTGTATGAATGTGTGAACATGTATGAGTGGTCCTACAGACGAGAAAAGCTCTGTTTACCATTTGTTCAGATACTGAATTGGTGTCACTGATCTTGGGGCCAACCCTGTGTCTGTGCTGACTGACATGTAGAGTTCCTGTGTGAAACATACAGTAATACAGTGGCAAGAAAAAGTATGGGAACCCTTTGGAATGTCTTAGTTTTCTGCATTAACTGGCCAATACCACACAAACTATTCTAATACTGCATGTGTTTATTGAACATGTCCATGAAACATTGACAGCAGGTGGAGAAATTCTAATTTAACAAGTGTTTACGTTTCCTTGCAGAACACATCCAGGATGAAACAGAGGTGCTTCAGCTCACCATGTTATTATAGGAACGGCTCTCTGGAGGTCATTCCCTAGCATCCCTATTGGATTCAGGTCTGGGTTCTGACTGGACCACTCCCAAAGGTGGGTTTTCTTTTGTTGAAGCTCCTCTAGGTGATCTAGCCTCGTAAACCAGCCTCCCACGGAAATGCATTCAATTCATTTCTCAGGGACCGTAACCGAAGAAGAACATCACAGCACGATAACGATAACGTCTTTTCCTCCAAGAAACTCAACAAGCGCCGACTCTTGCTCTAGTTTAAGTTCTGTAATTGATGGTATTTCATTTAGAACTTCCCTTACTGCTGTTTTCTCGCCGCTGTTTGACGCTCCGCCATGTTTGTTGTAGGTGAGTCCAGTCCATGTAGTGATGTTTTCAGGCCCTGATTGGCCAACGTGCTGTGTCAATCACAGCGGCGACGCTGATTGGCTCGGTAGACGGCCGATTTCTGGCGAAACGGTTTCAACAGGGATGAGGCCAGACTCCCCCTGAGAAATGAAATGAAATGCATTTCCGGGGGAGGCTGGTTTACGAGGCTATAGATGATCTAGATAGTAGAAGTCTGGACAAACTCTGGATCAAGTCCAACTGTCCAGGACCTGAGGCAGCAGAGCCCCAAACCATGATGCTCCTCCACCAGACTTCACCTTAGAGATCATGTTGACATGCTATTTTTACACTGTATGTACAAAAAATACAAAAGCTAAAATGAAATAAATTAAATTACTCAAAAAAAAAAAAAAGTATCTTCAGTTCACAAAACATTATCCCATTAGTGTTGTGGTAAACTTCAGGCCTGCAGTGGAACTCAAAGCTATTAATGCAGGAAAGTAGGAAACTCCAAAGGGTTGACATCATTTTTCTTGCCACTGTAAATGAGTTTAGACAAACAGCAACAGGACTGGTTTAATCCTAGAAGCACTCACTGACAGGCATCCTGGGAGTCTGTCTGTATCTCTGGGCAGCATCTGTAACCAGGCTATAGATGGCAGGTGTGTAGGAAATTGGCTGGGGGTATTATGTAGATGATGGGGGCAGATATTGAAGGTGTGTTGAGCTGTGGGAAGAGGGTAGGAGCGTCACAGCAGGAGCAGTGTATGCAGGTGAAGTGGTCTAAACATAGCAGAGCAGTGATAGAGGTCTGCAGCGTACGTGTGGAGGGAAGCATCACACACACATCCTGATGGAGCAGATAGTGGCTGTGTGTGTGTGTGTGTGTGTGTGTGTGTGTCCAGTCATCTGCACGTATGTGTATAGGAGGGGAGATGTTTAGGCTGCAGTATAATGAACCAGAGGAAAGGAGTGTGTGTGTTCTTGTGCATGCATGTGTTTGATTGTGTGTCTGAACGTGAACATTACTGGTTGTGTTTACACTGAGATGATGAGGACGGAGTGTTTAGCCCCAGATGATAGGTGTGTGTATGTACTTGTACAGCTATACATGTGAGGACCAGTTTGAGTTTAAACCATCAGAGTGAGGACATTTTGGCTGGTCCTCACTTTCTCAGATCCCTTCCATGAGCTGTTTGAGGGTTAAGACCTTATAATAACTAGGTTATTATAACGACACGGCATGACACAACATGGCAGCCAGCAGCGAGCTGACCCACTCCATGGAGATATGAATGATATGAACTGAAAGGAACACTTCACTTTGTTGATGGGGGGGTTACTGATGAATGAAAAACAGACTTTTGAACCAAATAATTGATTTTGGTAGATAGATAGATAACAGGAGAAGTTACACAATGTCCCTTTAAGGTTAGGGTAAGGGGCTTGGTGTCCTCACAAAGATACCCATACAAACGTGTGTGTGTGTGTGTGTGTGTGTGTGTAACAGGTAGCAGATGTTTGTGCTGGAAGGAGAAATGACTTCCTGTGTTATCTACAGAGAGCAACTGTTAGTGGGCAGAGCAGCGAGCTGGGAGCCATCAGTGACTGATGCGCACCGCACCACACTGCACCGCACCGCACCACACCGCACCACACCGCAACGCACCACACCACACCAGACTCTCACACCAGTAGCACACTCTAGAAAATGTTTCAGTCAACCTCCACTGGATTTTAATTTATTACAAACTCCTCCTCTCTATCTTTGTCATTGTGATGACGAATGATGATGAAGATCGATGGATGGATTAGTTTGCATGATTGATGTCTGTCAGTAGGGATGCACCGATATGAAAACACCAGTAGCACACTTTAGATATCAAAATGTTTCTGAGATGATCAACAGACTCCACTGGATTTTATTTCCAAATAACAAGGTTACAGGCTACCATCACCCTCTATCTTTGTCATTGTGATGACGAATGATGATGAAGATGGATGGATTAGTTTGCATGATTGATGTCTGTCAGGCTTCATAGATCCATTCTTGTTCACATAAAGCCAGCTAAGTGGCAGCAGAAGAAAGCCTGAGGCCTCCGCTTCACTCCAGTTCGTACATGAAACCAACTTCAGAGTTATGTTTTTGTCAGTTCTTTCATGGCTTTCAGGATGTATTGCTGCTCTTTTTGTTGCATCACCTCTTGTCGTTGTCTTATGTTGTAATGGTCTCTGACTGGAGAATCAGCAGCACCAGCTTTATTTCACTGACTTTACTCCTGATATCCACATAGCTGTAGGAAAGGGAAAGAGGACATGGCAGACTAGGAGTCAACCATCAGACTGTTACGTAGATGACCTGCTAGCTGTCTGCACTGCATTCTAACAAGACAGACACTTCAGCCCTTTTGTATACACACTTAGTTAAACTCTTCATGTAACTAAGTTGAAACACAGTTTTGTCAGGGTGAAAATTTGAGTAAGTTAAAGGAGTGATATGTAAGAATGGAGCCAATATTGTTGCTGCAGTCAAATTCAAATATTCACAGCAGCGCGTTGTCCCCCCCCCTCACTGTTTTATGGCTCTGACTCACAGTAAACAAGCGGAGTTTACGTCATTCAGGTGATCTGCTTGTTGTTACATTCACCGCTCCGAACACACACACACACTGTAACCCCGCATCTACAGGAGCCTAGTGTGTGTTATTCACCATAGATGAACCGGAACATATGAGCGACCTGACCCAGTCCACACGTTCACCATGTCTGACCGGAGACGGGCAACCTGACTGGTCCACACGTTCACCACTGAAACATTGTTCAGTTCACCTGAAAGGTCCACACGTTCACCATGACGACCGGAGACTTTTCTTATGTTCCTCGACGCAGGTCTTCTCCAACACACCTGTCCGTCTGTCAGGTCCACACGTTCACCATGACGACCGGAGACGGGCGACCTGACCGGTCCACACGTTCACCATGACGACCGGAGACGGGCGACCTGACCGGTCCACACGTTCACCATGACGACCGGAGACGGGCGACCTGACCGGTCCACACGTTCACCATGACGACCGGAGACGGGCGACCTGACCGGTCCACACGTTCACCATGACGACCGGAGACGGGCGACCTGACCGAGCTGGACTCATCTCATGAAGCGCTCCACACGTGATATCAAGGAAATATGACCATAATAACCAATAATAGAACACAATCTTTTTTTTCACGATTTTATCTCCCAGCTGTATTTGCAGCTCAGTGGAAGCTTAACTGGCAACTCGGAGGCTGAAATGCCACAGACGCTGTGACTGGGAGAGAGCGCTGGGTGGCGACAAAAAATAATAATAACGCAAATACTCTGGCTTGTACTATTGTTGGTGAGTTCAGTATGTTATATGAACATTATTCCTGAGTCTCTGTGACATATTAGGAGGAGTTTATGACTATTTGCTTCTGATTTCTTACATCCTGTTCCTTCAGTGTTGGTATGCCATTTGAATTGAGTCTAATCATCATAATGGTAGAAGAGGCGCTGTCCTCTGACTGGCCTCAGTAAGGATCTGCTATGTGAGAAAACACATTGGAATCACTTCCCTCACTCCAAACCTCTTGGGGAACCAGAACGGCCTAATCAGCCTGTTGGACAGACCAGCACTAAACCAACCCGACACACGCCAACAACAGCCGTAGGCCTCAAAGCCTGCTACAGGTATTAAAGCTGCAGCTTGTGGTGGTTTGAGGAGGGTCAGCTTGGCAGGTGTAATCCTTCCTGTGTTTCCACAACAGAAGTTAAATGAGAGAGAGACTGAGGAGAGAAAGAGCCTTGAGAATTAGGATTATTGCTGTTTCTCTGGCAGCAGTGATGTTGGTGTTGTTTCCCCACATGCATTCTTTCCTGCCATCTTCCAGCTATTTTCCTTTGGTCCGCTGGTCACGCCTGCTGGTCACGCCTGCTGGTCACGCCTACTGCCTCTGGTCAGAGGTCTGCCTCAGCGCTCTGACAAAACCTAAAGCATCCAACCAGTGATTGTGTGGGCCTGAAAACCCTTCATATCAAAAGCCTTCTTTAATAGCACAGAGGACTGATCTGATCAGGACAGAGTCCCAGGTGCTTGGTTCTGGTCTCAGACATTAACCTTGAAGTTGTAAGAGCGGCCACACCAGGGAGTGAGCTCTAATCACTGAACTGTTTGTTATGACATATGGGCTTCTCCATATTCTCTCCTCATTATCTTGCCATTCATTTTCATCCTGAATGAATTATTATTAAAGGGATAGTTCACCCAAAATTCAAATTTCACTCATTATCTACTCACCATCATGTCGACCAACTGTGCGTTCACACCAAAAGCAACCGGAGCGACCGCAGCAACCAGCTGCCATTCATTTTCAATGTACGCTGGCGACAAGGAGCGACCAGCGGCGGGAGTGACGCGATTTGAGCGACGCGATGGGAGCGCAAAGTTGAGAGAGGCTCAACTTTATGCAAATGAGCAGCGGCGCAACTGCGGTGACAGCCAATTGCGGACCGGGATTCTCACAGCCAGAGAAATTGAGAGAGCCTGAATGGACACATCTGCAGCACAGCTTGAAAGTCCCGCCCCTTGGTCGCTTGGTACAAGGGCCTGCTGGAGCTGGCAAGCAGCTCGATAGGAGCGACCAGACCGACTACAGGCGATTTTATCGCTTTTGGTGTGAACGCACAGTAAGAGCTGTGAGAATTTTCAGAGTCCTCCGTTCCTTCTCTGATTTACGGGGGGTCCACGCAGCAGTATTTGTCCATAATGATTGTGAATGGATACCACTTTTCTTGGTCCAAAAAGACACACCAAAAAACGTCCAAATACCTCCATACTGCTCGTCTGTAATGTCCCTCTTGTATTGAAGCCCCAACATGAGAAATTGTTCTTCTGGCACTGACACAGGAAGAGCAGTGAACTGAGACACTGGGAGCTTCTGCTACAAACAAGTTTCAAATATAGACTTATTGAATTTTTTCTGAACAATTAACTATTGTTCAGAAAAGTAACTATTGAAAATGGAGCCAAATATTCCGATTAGAATCGGTGAAGATGTCCAAACTGAATGGAAATGCTCCATCTAAACAGCTCATTCAGAATAAACACGCAGGTGGAATTCTTAAACCGAAAGAAATGAAAATTGTGTCGTGTCAACAGTGAAACTCACCACACAGATTTCTGTTCTGAATAAATGCAGTGGCTGTAACACCTGAGGGGTATTGGCACAAAACCTAGATAAGGGATTAAGCCGGGATATGTTGGTTATCCTGCTGAATTTAGCCTCTAGTTGGTTGTTCAAAAGCAGGCTAAATCTATCCTGGTCAAGTTACTATGGTGATTTATTCTCTGCAGCTAGCCTGCTCCAGACCAGGCTAACAGCCAGGCTTAGTCTTTATCTGTGAAGTCAGCAGCCACTCTGACCAGAAATCAATGTGTGTCATACAGTTATTCCATTTTCTTATGTACATGGGCCTGATTTCTAAACAAAGAAAATACATTTACAATCTGTCCATCTATGATATTTACTATGGCCACTAGTAGCTACACATCACTGGCCTCTCATAAAAAGCAATGGAGTAAAAATAGCATATAGATTGATTTTTTTTTATAAAATATGCTAAAAAAAAAAAATATTGGCCTAAATATGAGTTGAGGTAAGAAAATAAGAATACAATTGAGTGAGTGTGAGCAGCAGCTTCCAGATAGTTTATAGGCTCCGTTCCTTCTCTGGGGGTTTATTGAAGCACCAGACTGCAAAATGTTTTTATATTTAATTCATTTGAACCTGTTGCTGTATGAACTTGTATTACTTGTTATGTAGCTGCTTCAGATTATAAGGAAATCATGCAATGAATCAGCTTCCACTGCTCATCATTAAAGCAAAGTGCACAACTGTTCATTAGTGAAAGGAACTTGAGTTGTGATTGTAGTTTTCAGTCTCAGTCTGATCTCTGAGCTTCTGACAAGCAGTTTCGGTGCTTTTTTTTTTTAAGAACAATGTCACCTGACTGCAGCATGAAGTTCCTGTTAATTGGAGGAAAGCAGCCACACCTGTCCTCTCATCGGTGAATCTGTGATCAATTTCTGTGGTCTACTGAATGAGAATAAGTTCCACCTGGCTTGAACAAGCTCATTCAGAATAAACTCAGCCTGGCTCGGCATTCGTGCAACCAATTAAGCCAAGATGCATCGACCAGGCTAGATCAAGCCCCGCTTGCTCAGTTATCCTGGATTTCTTTATTCCGCTTTTGTGCAATACCCCTCTGATCGGATTAGATCATATTGCATGTAAACAGTTCAAGGATAACTTTAGTTTTTTACAACCTGGACCTTATTTCTAGCATCAAATACGATCATTTTACTCACCCAGACAACTTTGGTGTCATTTGGAGTCGTTTTGACGAGATTAGCCCCAGTGGAGCGGCGCGTATATCCGTATAATTCAAGAACACGGGGCAGCGCAATGCAGCCTCTAAATAACACATTATCCGCTGCAAAACTCGTTCATTTCACCAAGATTTAGTTCTGATAAACTTGTGCTATTCCCCTCTGAGTCCAGGTTAGCTGTTATCAACATCCGGGGTCTGTAGGTTGACCTACTGATCTCTGACCTGGATGATGTCATCTCTGTAGGTTGACCTACTGACCTCTGACCTGGATGATGTCATCTCTGTAGGTTGACCTACTGACCTCTGACCTGGATGATGTCATCTCTGTAGGTTGACCTACTGACCTCTGACCTGGATGATGTCATCTCTGTAGGTTGACCTACTGACCTCTGACCTGGATGATGTCATCTCTGAGCGCTGCCCGGCTCATTCTGATAATAATCATTCTGCTTCAGCATTCAGGTCCATTTTTATCTCAACTATCCAGAGCTTTAGTGAGTCCAGGTTGAGGAGAGGAAGCTGTGGAAGCTGAACTTCATCCAGCTGCTCATTTTGTTCTGACAAGTCAGAAACACACAGAAACGGACCGTAGCATTAGCGGTAGCAACAAGCTGCGCTGCACCGCAGTCGGAGATGACATCATCCAGGTCAGAGGTCAGTAGGTCAACCTACAAGCGCAGAATGTTGATAACATGCCTCCACAGGTTCGGAGGGGAATAGCACTAGTGTATCATCACAAAATATTGGTGAAATTGGTGAGTAAATGATCCTATTTTATGCCAGAAATAAGGTCCAGGTTGTAAAAAGCGAAAGTTATCCTTTAAAGACTCTTTCGGAATGAATTCATTCAGAAAGATCCATGTAAACCCAGCAAAATGCTATATGGTGAAGATCATGTAGTAGGCTGCTGGTGATGCACTGGCTTTAACTTTCTGACAGCATGACTGTTAAAGTGAGAGTGGCTGTAGACGGCCCAGGTCATGTTTCACTGTGGTCAGAGATTAAGTTTGTTTTCTCAGTGTGGAAGGAGTTGAACATGTTGTCTAATGTTGCAGTAGTGAACACATAGTTTACACGGTCAACACTGTAAACAGTCAACTCTGCAAATCCACTTCAAGTATATGCAGCATATACAGTATGCACAGATAAACTGCATATAGGTTTCGTATACACATACAGTATATCCTCATGAGGATATATAAGATATGTACAGTATATATACCCATATATGAAACCTATATGCTGTTGATCTGTGCATACATATATATGCTACATATACTGTATGCACCATATATATTAGCATGTGTCTATATGAAAACAGCCAATTTTATTTACAGCGGAGAGAATAAGTTTTATTTATTTATTTTTATTTTTATTTATTTAACCTTTATTTAACCAGGCGAAAAATCATTAAGAACAGGTTCTTATTTACAATGATGGCCTGACAAAAAGCACAAGCTTCTTGAGGGGAGAGGGGGAGAGGGCTGTGAAAAAAAGTACAAGTTAAAAACAGTGGCATAAAACAGCTAAACAGACATGCAGCAGAACGACCATAAAGACAATACACAAGCAGAGGCACAAAACACAACTGAACAGACAGTCACACAGACAATACACCAGCATGGCTGTATTGAACACATCAACATTTTTCTCAGAAAATATATTTCTAATCGAGCTATTGACATGAAACACGGAGGGAATAAGTATAATGCACACATACAAAGAAATCCAAACATTAATGTTAAGTTATGTGTAATAAAGTGAAATGACACAGGGAATAAGTATTGAACACATGAAGAAAAGGAGGGAAAGCCCAGAAATCAGCTGGAGTTTGTCACTATTTAGAAAGTGAACCTGTCCCCTATCAGTGCAAAGTAATATCAGATGGTTCAGTCCTGATTGATGCCTTTTTAGAAAGGTTTCTCACCACCAAGGTGTCAGACAAGAAGCATTGCATGATGGGTAATAGCAAAGAGCTGTCTAAGAACTGTCTAAAGACCTACGCAACCTTATTATTGCAAAACACACTGGAGGCGTTGGTTACAGGAACATTTCTAAACTTGTGAAAGTTCCAGATCACCACTGGGGCCTCATCCAGAAGCTGAAAGAACACAGCATCGCCATAAACCGGCCACGGCCAGGTGCTCCTCGCAAGATTTCAGACAGAGGAGTCAAAACAATAATCAGAAGGTTCTCCAACAGCCCAGGACCACTGGTGGAGAGCTTCAGACTGACCTGGAATCAGCAGGTACAGCTGTAACAAACAATAAGTAATGTACTCAACCACCATGGCCTCCATGTCTAGCGTGGTGTGCGTGTATGGAGGCCATGGCAGTTGACCCATCATGCAATGCTTCTTGTCTGACACCTTGGTGGTGAGAAACCTTTCTAAAAAGGCATCAATCAGGACTGAACCATCTGATATTACTTTGCACTGATAGGGGACAGGTTCACTTTCTAAAGAGTGACAAACTCCAGCTGCTTTCTGGGCTTTCCAAACCTTTTTGCCTCCTTTTCTTCATGTGTTCAATACTTGTGTGTGTGTCATTTCACTTTATTACACATAACTTAATTTATGGACATAAATGTTTGGATTTCTTTGTATGTGTGCATTACTTGGGTTGATGCCGACATCTGGTGAAGATTTCATGTCAATAGCTCGATTAGAAATATATTTTCTGAGAGAAATGTTGACGTGTTCAATACTTATTCTCTCCGCTGTATGTCACATATTGAAACCTATAGATCTTTCCGTGTGGGCACACACACACACACACACACACACGGATGCCCAGTGCTCATGCATGCCAACACAAAAATACATACCTCACTCTGACTGACATAATGGAAATAACAAGCAGTTCCCTTTGGGCTGCACTTGATGAAGTAGTATGACAGACGTACACACACCACTAAATGACTTGTTGTCACACCCATGTGCATGTGTATGTGAGTCCATATGAAGCTTTGTTTGTGTAAGAATGCAGCCATATGGAGTGAGAGAATGTGTTTATGTCTTTTTATATTTAGCCCGTCTTTATAAGGATCTCTGGCTCTAATTGGCTGCGTCCACACTTTGTCTAACCCCTATCTGCTTTTATGTGAATGTCGATTTATATGTTTCTTTGTGCTAGTGTTTTACTGGACTGAGCCACGAATTGACGTGCAATTATTTGCACTTGTGCTTGCTGTGTGTTTGTGTGTGCGTGTGTGCGTGCATGCTGCCGCGTGTGGTCAGTCTGAGGTTGTGGCAGTGGGAGGAACGGCAGGGCAGGCTGATAACAGAGTCTGAAAGGACCTCACATCCACCACTACTATTTTTACCGGGCCCAAAAGAGGAGTAAGGCTTGTTGCAACAGAGAAACACACATGCACGCACGCACGCACACACACATGCCATTAAACGGCTCACTAGAGAACAAGATGTACAAATAGGCTTTAATATTTCTCATATTTTGCAATGATGTTTTTTCCCCCAAGAAAGTTCACGGGTAGATTGCCACAACAGATAAATATTAAAAGTATGTCAGGGAGTTAAAGCTGCACTGGTCAGTATCTTCAAGTCAAAATGGATCAAATGAATTCGAGGTATTGATAGGGAATAAGTCTGAACTGTTGTGGTTCAGTATTGTTGTTCTCATCAGCCCTGTTTCCAGCTGCAGGCAGCTGTTCAGAGACGTAGAACGAATCTCCTTGTTGTTTACAACTACTTCTGGGTAGAAAACCAGCATGAGAACAGTAGTGACGGACCAGAGTTTCACTATATCATTTTTCATGTCACTATATCACCGTTTAGACTAATCTCATGTTTGTAAAGTCTATAAAACCAATGATTAGACAAACATTACTATTTATGTGTGCACTTTTTTGTAATTAGTCATGGTTATCATCGATTAGCCAGGCTAACCGTTAGCTCCCTGTTTAACTTTAATAACTCAGTGACTCAATAAACAGCCCATGAAATAATATTTTCTCCAGCAGATATCTGAGTTCCAACATGACTGAGCTACTGGAGTAGTTTCATGTGTTGTCTGACAACGAGAGGGTTTTAACAGCTGGTGTTAGCTTTGCTGCTGCCGTTAGCTTAGCTACTGCCGTTAGCTTAGCTACTGCTGTTAGCTTAGCTGCTGCCGTTAGCTTTGCTGCTGCCGTTAGCTTAGCTACTGCTGTTAGCTTAGCTACTGCCGTTAGCTTAGCTGCTGCCGTTAGCTTAGCTACCGCCGTTAGCTGTCCCTGTAGCTGCAGCCACTGATGTTTTCTAGTATAGCAACACAAAACACACACAAAGAGAAATAGTAATGCTTCTTCAATCATTTCAGATTTGTCTAAACGGTGATAGGATGTGAAATATGATATATATAGCTATAGCTTAACTCTTGTTCATTACTACTGTTCTCATTTAAATTCCGTGCTGGTGTTCTAGTTGTAAACAACAAGGAGATTCGCTCCATACGATGATAAACCTGCAGTGCACCAAGCAGACAAGGTGGACTTGGAAACAGAGAATTATTAAATGGTTAAAAGGCCTGATATTAGATGCTAGTGAGACTTCAGTGAGTCTCCATGAATCTAATGAATAGAACATGAGAAAGGTTTTCTCTATTTGGAGAATACAGGCATCAAAAGAAGAAGGAGGTGAAGTCATCCTTCTAATTTGACATGACTATATTTTTTCATGTTTAACCGAAGCTTTGTGTCATGTAGAAATAATCAGATTTTTAAAAAATAAATCACAATGACAGTTACAAATCATGGATGGGGAAAAAAATCTTGGAAAAATGAGATGAAGGAAAATGATTGTCCACTAGGTGCCTGTGCTGCAGTCTTCTCCTCTCCCATCAGTCTCTCTTGATCCAGCCCCAGCATCTCCTCCCACACGGGGTGTAGTTCTCTCCTCTGATTTTGGGAGGAGGAACAGGGAGGCTGCATTTTCTATAAATATTTCCGTTTTGTCCATGCCAGGCTGGATTGAGCTGGTTGAGTCTCGTACAGGGACTTCCCAGCCCGGTGGATGAGGTGTAGCTGTGGAGTGCACAGAGAGGGAATGAAGACGTAGCCCTCAGAGCCTCGGTGGTGGTGGGGGCTGCTGCTGGGGCTGCTGCTCCTGCTGCTTTAAATGAATGCTTCTGAATGAGTCTTACTCATTTCGTAACTGTGTAATAGCACTGAACACGAAGTACTCCGAGTCTATTTTGAGATGCATGTTGTTGTTGTTGAGTGTAACGCCAGGTCAAACTATCAGTTAGGCTTTTTTCATCTTGCTCAAATTGCAAAGATTGAAGTATTCTACAGGTGAGAGGCATGGGACTCATGGAGATGGATGAGAAGACCAGAGAGTAATGGTGGAGGCTGGTTCAAGTCCACTTGTTTTCTTAGGAGCAGCTTTTAAACAGTGGATCTACTTGGGTTCAGTAATTGGTATTTTTGGGAATCAGCACCGACACTTGATTGGTGGAAAAGGCTGCAGAGAGTGACAGCAGGAGGAGCAGGGCCGTGGGGGTCTGGAGGCTGTTTGTGTGAGCCTGTGGGTGTTGCCTGGGCGTGGAGACTGCCTGAGGAGAGAAGGGGCAGGCCAGGATTTAGTGGCCGGGCTTGGTGCTACGTGGTCGTCCTGGTTTTTCCCCACGTTGCCTTCCTTGCACAGCGTAATGAATGGCTTCCTACTGGTCTGTGGCCATGGCCCAAGCTTAAAGAGTATACTTACCGAGGCCCAGAATACACCCCAGCCAGCCAGCCAGCCAGCCAGCCAGCCTGCCTGCCTGCCAGCCTGAGTCCTGCTCTCGGAACACTCCCAACCACCAGTCCACCTGCTACTAAATGTTTTACTCTCACTCCGTCACATCAGCCGCAATGACAAGAACATTTTTTTTTGTTATAAATATGTTTTGTTTTTCACCACAAGCTGTTTCAGACTTATTGTCTTCTCCTCGGGTCCAAGTCTCTGCAGTAGAGCTCCACAGTTAACTGTTGGATCTTACTCTTGTCATTTCATTTGGTAAATACTTTCCCCACTGTGAGCATTCAGGAACTGTGGCTTTAGAAAAATGCTACGTCATGTTCAGTCACATGCCTGACTTGGTGATATAAATGACACAAGAGCAAACTAACTTCATCAGCTTAGAATTAAGACCACTGGTGTACCATCACACTGCTGAATATGAAGAATGAAGGGTTCAAGAAAGAGAAAAGCTGGAGAACTCAAGTCATACATCCTCCTCTGGATGTTTGTTTCAGCACAGTGTCCCAAAACATGATCTGCTCTCAGTTTGATCAAGTTCATCTCGTTTAATCAAAGTTAGAAATTCAAGATTGAGGAGATCAGAAATCACATCAAAACCTTTCATGTTTTTCTAAATTGATTCCAATTATTGTTTCCTTCTTTTTTGTCATTTTATGAAACATTATCTCATTACATAAAAGGTGTCTGTTAGAAACAAAGTCTCCAGATTGGCCCTCCAAGTCTTTTTCATAAAAAAAAACACGTTTTGATAAGTGTGTTGGTGTTGTGTTGGGCTCACTGCACAGCTAGTGTTTGTATCCTGGAGGCAGAGCTATTTAAAGGGGACATACTATGGAAATATCACTTATTGAAGACTCTTTACCGACATCATTTGTAAAAAGGGTCAGCAGCAATTTTTTCTTTTTTTTCCATTGATAAAACCCTGATGACCATCTTTTACAAGACGTACACGGAGTCAGTTTTGACTTTTTCTTTCATTTGTGTTTTTGGAGATCTGAATGTTAGACCCAAAAATGCCTTCAATAAAATAGTGAACATTGGCCGCAAAATCCTTGATGTACAGCAGAGTCATCTCTCTGTGCTATACAACAGTCAGGTAGTGAAGAGAGCAAATTCCATCTTCTTCACCAACACGTTCAGCTCCTCCCCTCCGACACTCGCTTCAGTCTTCCCTCAGTCAAAACTAGGGCTGACCCTATAGGGGGTTTTCACGGCGCGTCATCACCGCGTCGTCAAACCGGCAGTCGCCATATTGGAGGTACTGGAGGTATTAGAGCAGCAGGTAAACAGAGCGCACGCAGTCAAGAACTAGCAGATCCTGAACGTCGTAGGAAAGAAGATGGTGAATTATTGCCGTGTTTTCATGTAAAAAAGATTCCAGCGTTCACTCGTGGAAAGTCCCAGTTAGCTCCTTGACTTATTAGATACTTAGAAAAAGAAGGAAAATTGCCCACGTCAGGATACTGTGCTGATGGTTGTACCATTGATAAGATTTGACTTGTGCTTTGGTGAAGCTTTGCCCATCAATTGTTGATTTTGACTAAAGTATGCAATAAAAAAATATTAACAAGTCTGGACTATATTATTAATTTAGGAGTCTTTGTTAAGTCATTGTTATTGTATTGTTGTGGAAGAGAACACACAGCATAACACTTTCATCAGTGTACAGATTTATTAAACCACTTAGTTATCAGAACACTTATAAACTGTACAGGCTACTATAAATTATAGCATATATAAACTAACTGTAAACACAATTTTGTATGTAATATGAGGTAGCTTTTGGCACTGACTCTGGGCGATACTATTTTCCTTTTGGTGCAACCTTAACATTAATGCAGGAGTTAAGTAGTGAAACCACTTAATATGCCATTTTGCATTGTCACACAGAATTATCCTTCCGAACTCAACCTGGTGACAGAAAGCCTTGTGTAAAACTTGCCAACTAACTCTGGCATAATGGCTGTGTCAAAAATGTGCTTGCTTTTATGGCATATCATGTCCGAGAACTCTGATACGCAATTGACGGAAGACTCCCCGGGTCGTCATTGATCTAAGACGAGGGAGCCAACACATGGATCTGCACCACCAATAAACCGTAGCTTTTCCAAATATCATGCATTTTCCTGGGGACGAAGTCTTTTGCGTCTACAACTCATTTTGGGGAGCTTTTCTGTGGTTTCGGACATTTATCCATCACAGTCCTGTATGTATGATCGCACTGTTTACCTCTGAGTGCCTCCAATATGGCCGCGCATCCGGGTTACTGCCCAGAACGTGACGTAGGTGAAAACCCTCTATTATCATCTTTTGATAATCGAAGCTTGGCGGTAGTCTACTCATAACTATGTAACTATTGCCGATGACAAAAAAAAGAAAAAGAAAGAAAAAAACAATCCATCACGGACTTCATGATCGATTACCATGGCAATGAACGAAGCTTCGAATCTCGATTTTTGTGGGTCAGCCCTAGTCAAAACCAACAGATGCAAACTCTCATTCACCCCAACAGCTGGCCTATCACCCTCCTGAATGTGGGCAAAAGGAGGCAGCCACGCAGTCGGTCGTAGGCTACTCTTGCTCTTATGTATTTTTAGATTTGATTTATTGTTGTTTCTTATCTGTCCTCTCTATAGATTTCATAGTGGCTTTGTTGTTTTTTATTTGCCATTATCATTGACAGCAGTGCTTTGTGTTTTACCTCTATGTTCTCCTGTGGTGTGTCTTGTTTTCAATGTCTAGCAGCTACTGCAACAACATTTGGCTGTTCCGGGACAATAAAGAATTGACTTACTTAAAGGGCCAACGAGGAGTTTCTATTAGGTTATAAAACAGTCTCATGTTAATGTGGATGAATCTACGCTACCCGCACTTGTTAATGGCTCCATTTTCGATCAATATATCGTTTTGTCTCTATCATTATTTTGTTATTATTAGTGGTAAGAAATGCTGGTCGAGCCGACCAGCGTTTCAGCTCAGGTTTAGTGGACCAAATGAGAATAACGGGCGGCGTTATGGTCGGAACTACGACGGTAACTGAACCTCTTTGAACCTCTGACTTTAATCCTTGATGAATGAAAACATGAGTCCGTCTTGCACCGGTGGAGGAATTCTACGGTGCGCGCGGAGGCAGCGTGAAAACACTTCGCTTTTCCAAAACTCCTCGTTGTCCCTTTAACATCTATTTAGATCTATCCATAACTCAGAGAAGGAACGGAGGACTCTGAAAATTCTCACAGCTCTTAGTCGACATGTGGGTGTGTAGATAAAGAGTGAAATTTGAATTTTGGGTGAACTATCCCTTTAATGAGCTGCAGAAGTTAGAATATGTTTAGTTGTGTGGACAAAACACAACAACTCCGCCCACACCAGTACGTCTTCCCCAGAACGAGGGAATAAATTAGCTCCATAAAATGCTTCTTTATAAAAGAAAAAGCGATGTTTCCACAGAGCAGCACGAGGTCACAGAGCTGCTTCATGACTGCTAGTCTTCAGGTGTATACAAATTCAAGTGTGTGTGTGTTCCTGTGTGTGTGTGTGCAGGTGCTGTTCCTGCTGCGCTCCTACCAGGCCGACTCCCACAGACCGCTGCCATCAGGAAGCGGCGTGGCTGCAGCTCTCCGTCAGCGCATGTGGCTCTGCTCGGGGTAATCCTAGACACACACTCACTCACACACTGATAAGCATCCCTCCCTCTTTTCCAGCTCGCTCACCAGAAGAATGGCTCCTTGTGTCAGCAGCCCCCCGCCCCCCCCCCCCCCCCCCACTCCACCCCCCACTCCATGTCCTGCATCAGTTTTCATTTCAAAGAGACCGCCTGCTACACACACACACACACAGCCCTCCTCCCCCACCTCTGGCCCTCTCACCCAAGACTGCAGCCTCAAGATGGGGCACAGATTACCTTGCCCCCCCCCCCTCCACCCGGCTGAGGTCAGGTCCAGGTCTGTGGTGGGCTGTGCCCCCGCCTGCAGCAGATAACACCAGGTCGGAGGGTTAGCAACACTAGCCCCGCTGCCCCCGCCTGCCTCCACTGATGAGCCTTTATTAAGATGAGCGGCTGAATTCCAGCTCAGCGGAGCGCGGCGCAGACCGTCCATTTGATCAGGCAGCGCTACCAGAGCCAGCACCAGATCTAAGGACAGCACAGGTCAGAAGATCTCTGTTTTTGGAAAAAGAAAAACCTCTGTCGTCCAGAACACCACTAATTTGAGCGGCCGCCTTCCAAAGAAGATGGAATGCATTGTTGGTCTGCTCTGACTCAGTCCTCACACTTGAAGTCTGTGTTGTGTCATTTTTGACTTTTTCTGGATCTCAGAGAGGATGGATGTTGTAACGGTTGCAGTTGGCTTTGGTGGCTGTTTGGTCCACTTTAAACCGACCGGGGTTAGTTTCCTGCGATAGTCCGCTTCGCTTGGACAGGTGGTGTGAGGGTGCTCACTAAACGGTCCATTCCAACCAAAAGCTCTTAGTTCGGTTCGTTTTCGTCGGTGTGAAAGCATCAATCACACTCAGGTGTGCATTAAATCAAGCAGACTGAGACGAGACCTCCAAAAAGGGGTGGTCTTGATACTGCACCAAATGCCAACCTCTGGTGAGAACACGGACCTGGACCAGCTCAGGTCTACCGGTGTATAACACACACCTGTTTTCAATGAACAGTGGTGTGTGTCACTGGATGTGTAAAAGGCTGCCACACTAAGAATAGCAACTGTTTGAATAAGTGAAACAGTGTACGAGGCTGCGGCCGACCACACCGCAGTCTCTATGCTACAATGTAACAATGTTACTGCCAGGTGCGGACCAGAGTGATTGATATAACATCAATATATTGTATATATATCACTCACTCTGGTGTGGATCAAATAATCGTTTTCCTTTCATTTTCTCATAGTAAGAGTGAAATGCCCTCTGTCTCACTGCTTAACCTGATGGTCATATTAAAGTGATACGCCAACATTCACTCCTGAGTCCATGACCAGCAGAGAGACACCATCATTTCTACTGTGTGTGCAGTAACAAGGGAGATAGAGCCGTATCGCAGTAATTAGCTTAGCTCAAACACTGGAAGTGTATGGGTAGTGGTAGCCTGCCTCCTACCCAAGCTGAAATCAGCAGTCAGAAGCTGATTTCATTTTAGCTCTAAACTCTGTAAATATATTCGGCGCTACTCAAGCTAGCCGTTGTGAGCAACGTACTTCTGGTTACTTTCACAAAATAAAACATGTGTTGCCCTTTACATACAGAGGTGCTTTTACTTTGAAACAGGAAGCTAACCTACCTTTGATGTGGCTAGCTTGAACCAAAATAAAGCGTCTTTGCTTGAACCCTCCGTTTTGACCGATCTCGTCCCGTTAGCGGCATTTGACCGTTCAAGATGTCTTACTGGAGAGTTTTGTCAGCCGATCAGTCAAGATCAGTCCGTTTAGAGTTACTGAAGCGTTTCTCTGATGACTTTTGGTGGAGGCAGGCTAACACTACCCATACACTTCCAGTGTTTGAGCTAAGCTAATTACGGGCGATACGGCTCTATCTCCCTTGTTACTGCACGCACAGTGGAAAGGATGGTGTCTATCTGCTGGTCATGGACTCGGGAGTGAGGCAAGACACGGGGAAAAAAAAAATGTTGGTGTATCCCTTTAAACACCATTTGATAAGTAAAAAAAAAAAAAGAACAATTCCAAACGTCACATACGGGGTTGTGTGGCGTATGTGAAATAAAACAGCTAATCCATGTTTGCTGTTTGTTGTTGCAGGTCAGGAGGGAGGGACTTACCCTGTAAATTAGTCCAATCAGCGAGCTCCCTTTTCAACTGTGACCTATTCAGATAGGTTGATGCTTGAGAACCGGCAGTGTGAAAGTAGAACCAAACCAAGTGATAAATGCAACAATGTTACAAGGTTCAGCTCCCCAATGGAAGCCAGTCCACTTGGTCAGGTGTGAAAAGGACTCCTCCCTCCCCCCCTCCCCCCCTCCCTCCCTCCCTACAGTGTGTTGTGTTGTTGATCAGGATCTCATGCCTCCACCACTTCAACCTGTTTTCTAATGTTACCAGACTCCAGGACTCATCCCTTCCCAAATCTGTTCTCACTTACCACAGACACACAACCATGCACACACACTCCCCTTTGCCCCTGTTGCCATATTCCATCACGTGTGTTGTGTGTGTATGTATGTGTGCATGAGGTGTGCAAAGCATTTGTGTGTGTGTGTGTGTTATTAATATCTGAGTGATGAAAATGTGACGTCAAGCTCACACACTGTGTCCTTTGTTTTCATGTGCACACTTGTGGTCATACCCTCAACGGAACACACACACAAAATGAACACACACATGCACTACTTACTCACACAGGCTGACATGACACATTTACCTCAGTTGTGTGGAGTAACACATCAGTGGTGCTGCTGTTCTGAACACAAGGAGTCACTGGCTTCATAGGAAATGAAGTAAAATGCCTCCTCCGTGGGGCAGCTGGGGCAGCCGGGGCATCTCATGTCATTAGAACTGATTCCTCAAGGATTCAGCACAAATGAAAACGCATGTCAATCAATCAATCCATATAAACTTTATTATCCCCGGAGGGAAATCTGCCTTGGACAATCAATGCCTCCAGCAGCTGCATGTAAAAACACAAGACAGACATAAAAATAAAATATAGAAATGTTCCATTCACTCCTGAGTGGGTACAGTTCATACATAGACCAGATATTGCACAGCCCTTGTTGTCTTGACTGCAACCAAGAAGGGAAAGAAAGAAAAAAGAAGTAAATCTACAATAAATATAAAAATAAACAAGTATCAGAGTCTATAAATCGCAGAGTGTCTTGGAGACTTTCAAAAGATCCTAAAAAGCAGTAATTAGATGATCTCCAAAAAGAATAAAGATGTTGGGAGGACAGAGAGCTTATAGCGGTTGTTTTACATGGGTTTGCTCTGTATCGTACGTAAGTCAGTCAGTCAGTGTCCTGTTGACAGTGATGTCTTTTTAGTGGACTTGATCCAATCAGAGGTGAGACTGACATCATCAGTGAGAGCTGGCTGCTTGTTTTTCTTTCCTCTTCATTGGCTCAGTCAGTCCTGGCCTCTCATTGGTTCCTCCAGCCCTGCTCTGCTCTCTCTTCGTCTTGTTGTTTTTAAATGAACTGTGTAGAGCTATATCTTTGGGAAATGTGTCTGAGCCTGTGAAAAGAACGTCAACCACATTGCATCAACTATTATTAATTGAAGTTTTTAATTTCATTTATTCTCACCCATACAGAAGAACAAAAATAAGACACATTAAAATACACTAACAAAAAAATAATAATTGGTGCAAGCCGAGACAAGAGACCCAAAGAGCCTATACAAAAAAAACAATACACAGACACACACATGTATACATACTAGACAGTGAGAGTAGAAACACTACTCATCTTAAAAATAACAATGTAATAAGAAATCACAATGATACCATGATGTTAAAAATGTTCAGTCTCTAAATAACTAAACTCTGAAATTGCCGTTTTGGCCCAGACATATACACACGATGGTAAAGAAGAAAACAACAGTTCTCAGACCATTAATTCACTACTATGTCAAAGCTCTTTTATTTGTAATTGGTTCAGTAGAGTCTGTTCAGACTGTGAACACCTGGATGTTGGTGGTTCACATCCTCTCAGGTTCCATCAGACTGGACAGGAGGCATCTGAACCATCTTCAGGTCTCTCCACACACGCTCCATTGGATGGAAGTGTGGGCTCTGACTGGGACAGTGATGAGCAGTGTCCAGTGTTGACCACACAAAGTGTTTGGTGTGTTGTCAGTTCAGGTATTGTCTCCTCAGACAGAGTCTTCTTCCTCAGAGTCTCAGAGTCATGGTTCATGGTCGTCCTTTGTCTTGCTTCTCCCAGCGCTGCCGAGAACATCTGAAGTAGAGGTCTTCACGGGTCCAATTTGACAGACTCAAACCGAAATGGACCCGTGAAATTGTACCCAGAACCGACTGGCCCCGAGCTATTATTGTAAATAAGAGTTCTGTACCCGAACGGCACCGAGATATGTCGGAACCGAACCCTAAAAAACCTGTGGACCCGAAACGCCCGAGTTGCTTTATGATTTAATACAAGTTGTCTAGCTTTAAATAAGACTTGTTTTTATTAGCTAACTTACTAGTTTCTGTTTCTTACCTAAATGTAGGCTACTGTAGTCTTCTACCTGGTTCCTGCTGCGGCCGCTGCCAGCCCCCCGGCCATAACGTGACGTAAACAGAAATAAATCCACGTCGTCATTTTCTTGTTTAGATGGTCATGTACTGTAATCCTTCTTCTTAGCCATTGCTAACGCTAATCCACCGCTCATTTCCTCTTGTTTGATTAACGTTATCATTTAGGAGTTTCCATTGTGCTTTGCAGAGCGTAACGTTACCGCGGTAACAACACACTACGCCACGGTAACTCGATTGTTGAATCATTTTGAACCATTAACCATAACGTTACGTTAATAAACCAACGTTTTAACTGCCCTGAGGAGTCCTGACCTAGGCTCTAACTTTAGCTTGAACTGTCACCTTCAACGTCATCATCAGAGTCGTGTAGTTGTTTTGATCACGTGACATAAGTCACACAGGCAGCTCGCAGCCTCGCATTGGACGGGGGGGGGGGGTGATTGACAGCTGTGGCCACCAATCGTCTGGTCCTCTCGGGTCCACAATAAGAGACCCGAGACAAACTCCACCGGTTCTGACCTGGCCCCGAAGCATAGACTGTAAAAAGAATGGACGTAGCATCCGTGACGTCACCCATTGGTTTTGTGCAGTCGTTTTTGTGTCTCAAATATGGCGGTTTGAACAGCGCCATGTTGGATTGGCCGGCCGAGAACCCGCCCACTGGCCTCGAAGCAGCCTGTCTCTGTGCCGCTACGGACCTGTAGCTGAACGTTTCCGCGCCCTGATTGGCCAGAATCTTATCCGAATAACAGCAAAACGGTAGCGTTAAAAAAAAATTCACCCCCCTCAGAGTGTGTACGGCAGTAGAAACTATCGATTGAGACCAAAAAACGTTTTGGTACCAGGCTGTAAATATGTTTTTGAAAGCTGTAAAGTCGGCGATTTTAACATGGGGGTCTATGGAGAGTTGCTCACTTCCGGTACCAGCCCCCACAGGAATCGGCGGGGATTGCAGTTTTTTGAACGCGGAAGTGAGCTTCACTTCTCAGACCGACAACTGCCCCCTTGTCCCGAAGTCACTTCTTGTGAACGGACCCAAGACCCGAACCGGGTCGGAACCTCGGGTCTTCAGGCTGTCAGGTTTTTCCCGAAGACCTCTAGTGAGCTTGTTTGGAGTGGTCGCTGCTCATCTCCCCCTCCCAGCCTCTAAAGGCTTATTTCTGCTTCTGCGTCAAGTCTGACATACACCGCCAAAAAATCGTCACTAGGCGAGACAACGGGCCACGAGGCCTGTGAGTGGTCCTCTTCGCCTATCGTTATGGCAGTGAACTGCACGGCAACGCATTTCCTCGACGTAGAACTAGACTGGTTTCAGTACACGGTTATTGAGGCTGCTGTGCTCCCAGGAACACTGAAAGCTTTAGAAATGCTTTTATATCCTGGTCCTGATCTATGTCTCACCACAGCTTTATTGCAGAGGTCCACAGAGTCTACAGTTTCCTGGACGGGATGGTTTGGCTTTTCTAGAACCATCTCATGGATAATTAAAGCAAATAGGATGCACATGACCATGATGCAGAATACCACGGCAACAAGTCAGAATATTTTTGTTTTTGACGTTCGTAATCTAAAAACATTTCATCACATGGGTTGTGATTGGGTTTTAAATTGTTCAAATTTCAGTTGCATCCTTTTAAATCAAATCTACAGCACAGTAAGTGAACGCTGAGCCATTAGATTTTTCGATCTTACACCTGGAATTCTTCATATCTGCTTTTGCCAGTTGGATCAGGATATTAATGTCAGCACTGAATACGACCATATCAAAGGTTTGTGACCTAATTCAGTTGTTTGTGGTGAGACATGAGTCTGTTTGTGAGGAAAATCTCTGTCTGTGATCTTTATGGAAAATAGATAATCAATGACTGGAGGCTGCAGTGTTGCCAACATTTACTCAATGAAAGCAAGGCCTCATTAAAACATGCTCTTCCAGACCAATTCTGTCAAACTCATTCAAAGCCAGATTCTAAACTGATTTAGTTCAGTTTTCTGTGCAAGATGGCAGAACTAATTATCTGAGGGTCATTTGTTGAATGGAATAGTTTAAAGAAAACCCCTTTGTGTTTTGTGTTTTTGCCTCTTTTTAGACAGAACAGCTGTGTGGTGACCAGAGGAGCCTTTCTGGATGTGCTGCTGTGTCTCTGTGGACCAAAGACCAGTCTTCTGGAAGGTGAGTCCTTACTGTGGATGTCATCTACAAGTCAAGACAAGGCAATTTTATTTGTATAGCCCGTCTTTTACAAACAGTTTGTCTCAAAGGGCTTAACATGACGTAACAACATCCTCTGTCCTTAGACCCTCACATTGACTGAGGAAAAACTCCATAGAAAACCCTTTAACAGGGAAAAATCAGAGAAAGCTCAGGGTGAGCAACAGAGGAGGATCCCTCACCCAGGACAGACAGACGGGACAGAGATGTTGTTACAGACAAGACAGTTTACAGTTTATGACACAGAATGTGCGAAATGTGGACAGTGGAATGAAGAATCGCCAAAATCTATTTGAAATGAAATTTCTCTTGTTTGTTGATACAATTAAACTGACAAGAATTTCATAATGACAAGTTTTCAGAGGACACCTATACACACCTGTGTCCACCTCCTCATTGGTCGGTCCATACTGTCTATAACTACAGATACTGAAGTTGTACTTTATGGTTTCTTGGCATCACCCAAATGGTTACAGGGTTCTTACGGATCCTTAATAAGACTTAAAGTGATAGTTCACCCTAGAATGATATTTCACTCATTATCTACTCACCCTCATGTGGACTAAGGGCTGGAAGAAGTTTCAGAGTCCTCCGTCCCTTCTCTGAGTTACAGGGGGTCTCGGCGTAGCAGTGCATTTCAATGTAACGGTTGCAAAGGGACACCAGAGGTCTTCGTAAAAAAACACACACCAAAAAACGTCCAAATACCTCCATGCGGTTTGTATAAAATGTCTGTCTTGTACTGAAGCCCGGAGATGTGGAATTGTCCCGAAAAAAATTAAATAAGTCCATTTTTCAAGCTTGTTTGCAGCGGTAGCTCGTCTTCCTTGTCCGCACAAGTCTCGCGAGATTTGCGTCGACGCCATTGCGATTAACTGACGCCGTCGCAAATATCGCGAGACTTGGGCGGACCAGGAAGACGAGCTACCGCTGCAAACAAGCTTGAAAAATGGACTTATTTAATTTTTTTCCGGACAATTTCGCACTTCAGGGCTTCAATTCAAGAGGGACATTATATACAAGCAGCATGGAGGTATTTGGATGTTTTTTAGTGTGTCTTTTTGTGACGAAGACCGCGGTGTCTGTTTGCAACCCTTTTGTGGACATGCACTGCTACGTCGAGACCCCCTGTAACTCAGAGAAGCCACGGAGGACTCTGAAAATTCTCCCAGCCCTTAGTCCACATGAGGGTGAGTAGATAATGAGTTAAATATCATTCTGGGGTGAACTATCCCTTTAAAGGGTATTGAATTCATTAATCTAAAAACAAGGCCTTAATTGGCATGAAAATGTCTTCAATCAATTTTTCAAATGTCTTAAAAATGTTAACACTTGGTAAGTGGGATTTTATGATTGCAATTAGTCCCAAATCTCAAAATAATTGGTAACATTCCGACAAAATGTCTCACCGCCACCAGGTTTTTTTCCCTGGACTTTTTATGCATTTGTTTTGAAAGGACAGCTGGAAAGAGACACAATCCAACCCAGGGTTGCTGCAGCGGCCGCGCTCTACCAAATGACCCTAACCCTGACCCATCGTTCATGTAGCAGTCACTTTTTTGTGCGTTTGTGTTTATTGTGAAGTTGGTCTTAAATTTCATTTCAAGTGGCTTCAAAAACGTCTTAAGAAGTTTTAGTTTGAACTTGGCTTACAGTAGGAACCCTGGACTGCATGAACCCAGCAGGAGCATTAGAAGAGTCTTCTAGTGAGGAGAGTACTGTATGCTGGTTCAGACCCATCACACACATCAGTGATGCACTTTGACTTTTCATGGATACCTTTCCCAGTCAAGATACGCTGCATATCAAAGTCATCTTTTATCTTTATCCATCTCTTTCTATGCGAGTTATTATGGTACTAATTGATTTTTCATTTGCTATTTACATGCGTAAATGAGAATAAGAATAAGATTAACTTTATTAAAGCCCAAAGGGAAATTGAAAGTCTGTAAGCTCATCTATTTAACAGAGAATTGTGAAGTCAGATGGGTTTCAAAGATCTTGTCTCTCTCTGTCCTGCAACGAGGAGAGAGCAAATACTGAATCCATTATAGAGAAATGTAAAACTCTAACCTCACATCTAACTGGCCTCTGAGATTCCATGATTGTGACTGTGTAGTTGTGTAATTGTGGCTATGTTTGTTTTTCTTTCACTTTCAAGTGGTCAAGACAGGGCTCTCTGACTTTTGAGGCCCACACTGATAATCATGCATCATTTATTTGACTGAATGTAGAAGACGGAGCGTGTGGAGGCTGTTGTGCTGATGTAAGACAGTTGGAGTTTAGAATGCCAGCACGCAGCAACTGTGTTCCTCCGTCTGTGAGTTGGACTCTGAATACTTGTAGGTCTGAACAGGCCAGCTCACAGCGTTTGGCGGCCAGGCCGTCGATGTGTTCTCCAGTTATACGGATCGTTGACAGACATGAGCTTCATGTCTAGGTTAGTTCAGAGAACCCCCCTGGTGGCTGTGTGTGTGTGTGTGTGTGAGTGACGGGAGGGGGGTTGCTCCACACTGGAGGAATGTGAAACCAAAGGCGAGTGATCTCTGACAGATGGTGGGATTGTGCCTATGACCCACTTTATGGAGGGGTGCTGTACAGAGAGGGAGAAAAACGAGCGGGGAGGAGGGGGGGCACTTATGTTTTCGGTCGGCCATGTGCTGAACACATGTTCGCCTTGACACTGGAAATACCAGAGATTTCTCAAAACAAGGCTGTAGATGGAGGAGCTGGCCCGGCCCGGCCCGGCCCGGCCCGGCTTGGCTCTGCTCCTTACATAACTAAAGAGGCAGTTTTTAGCTCCCATCACTCTAATGCCTCTATTATTATCATAAATCTGTCTCCGGCCCCATCTTCTCACCTCTCTGTGGTGGCGTTTGAGGCTCACTGGCTCTGTCTTTCTGCTTCTCCCTCTCTTCTTGTTGTGTAATTGACAAATCAGGTGTTGAGTTAAGAAGCCACAGGTTGGGCAGGTCCATGTGGAAGCAGCAGGCCTCACAGGCCCCACAGGCCTCACAGGGACCTGGCAGCGCAGCTGAAGGTCAACACTTGGCTCTTCCACCATTACTTCTCTTTTCCCCCTTTTGCCTGGCACAGTGCATTGAATAGGAACTTTGCATTTACCAGCCAATCCCTCCTGCCTCTGAACACAGGTCTTTGTGCACATTTCTCTGCCCTAGCCCTTTGATCCAGATGGACTCATAAAAAAAGCCCCCACTGTTAATTGCTTCATCTCTACCTCGGCCAGTTTTCAGTTTCCATGGCAGTAAAGGGAAAAGAAAGTAGGAAAAGGGGCTGGACGAAAACTGAAGGAGAAAAATCAGACAAAGAAGTTTTCAGTGTCATTGAATATGCTGAAGTGAAGATAAGAAATGAATGAGAAACTCAGCTCAACCTCATAGTAGGACTAGAAAGTGTGCCTTTGACTTCATTACAGGTGATACAGCATGGATCAGGAACATTCAAGTCCATCCTAATCCAAAACGTTTTCAGGAACTGGAGCTCCTTTAAAGGGATACGTCTTGTGTGTGTGTTTTGCCTCACTCCTGAGTCCATGACCAGCAGATAGACACCATCCTTTCCACTGTGTGTGCAGTAACAAGGGAGATAGAGCCGTATCACCTGTAATTAGCTTAGCTCAAACACTGGAAGTGTATGGGTAGTGTTAGCCTTAGCTTAGCTCAAACACTGGAAGTGTATGGGTAGTGTTAGCCTTAGCTTAGCTCAAACACTGGAAGTGTATGGGTAGTGTTAGCCTGCCTCCTACCTGAGCTGAAATCAGCATCGGAAGCTGATTTCATTTTAGCTCTAAACTCTGTAAATATATCACTTTATCAACATTTCAAACATTTTTAGGTGAGAAAGTATCCGTTTAGATCAGCAGTTTGTCGTTAATTTGTCTAAATACCAGCTGTTTACTATTTGGTTCGGACGAATCAAGCTAGCCGTTGTGAGCAACGCACTTCTGGTTACATTCACAAAATAAAACACGTGTTACCCTTTACATACAGAAGTGCTTTTACTTTGAAACAGGAAGCTAACCTACCCTCGATGTAGCTAGCTTGAACCAAAATAAACCGTCTTAGCTTGAACCCTCCATTTTGACCGATCTCGTCCCGTTACCGGCATTTGACCACTCAAGATGCCTTACTGGAGAGTCTTGTCAGCTCTGAGACGAAGATCGGTCCATTTAGAGTTGCTGAAGAGTGTCTCTGATGACTTTAGGTGGAGGCAGGCTAACACTACCCATACACTTCCAGTGTTTGAGCTAAGCTAATTACGGGCGATACAGCTCTATCTCCCTTGTTACTGCAGTGGAAAGGATGGTGTCTATCTGCTGGTCATGGACTCAGGAGTGAGGCCAGACACAAAAAAAAATGTTGGTGTATCCCTTTAAACTAATCAGGGTTTTCCAAACCAAACAAGTGTGTCATCATCCTGATGACTACATGTACATGAGCTGAAGGTGTCCTTGTTGAAGGTCAATTTCATTTCCCATTCCCTTTTTAAGTATATTTTTTGGGCTTCTTTGCCCTTTTTTATCTTTTAAAGTGATAGCATAGCAGAGAGAGACAGGAAATGAGGAGGCAGAGAGAGGGTGAATGACATGCAGAAAAGGGCCACTCCAGTCGGGATTCGATCCGGGACCGGCTGCAGCGTGGGCTATAGCCTGTACATGGGACGCCGGCTCTACCCACTGAGCTAAACGACGCCTTAATTTCCCATTTCTTCCAGTGTAGTGAGGTCAATATTGTTGAAGGACAGATGTAAATAAATCTTCTCCCTCACGTTTAATCTGTTTGAGCGTAAAGAGTGAGTCACTGTAATTAGACTTCCAGTAAGTGTAGCACATATGATTAATTTTAATGTGACACAAGTTGGTAAACCCTGCAGTTCCTGCTGCTCCATATTTGGATGCTCTCATAAACCAAAAAAGAGCTGAGTGCTCCTCCCCCTCCTCTGGAACACCAGATCATACTCCACTCTACACATCACAGCCTCCACAGCAGGGCTGCTTTCAGCTCACAACAAATAGGAAAGAGGAAGAAAACATAATCAGCCTAAAAAACGGACTTTCTTCTTGTAGGAGATACTGGATAGTCTCATCTCAGCCAAAACATTTGTGAAGAAACAGGAAGCATCACAGCTCACTGACATAAGCAACACAGAGAAACACTGGTTTGATTAAAAAGTCATAAGCCTTAAAGGGATAGTTCAACATTTTGGCAAATTGGCCCATTGCTATAATCCCTATAGTCATAGCCGTAGGTTTGTTACCTTTAATTGTCGGTGTAAGCTACTTTTAGAGAGCTACGCTACGGAAGCTAGTGGAATTTCTTGGTTTCCCTCATCAAATACACAATCCAACAACTCCAAAATGCTTTCGTGGACAAGTTGTGACCTGCACATTCACCACACTATGAGATAATAACAGAATGTTACAAAACGGAGCCGGTTTTGAGGTAAATACAGAGTCTGCTTGCTGAAAAACTGTCCCTGAAGGCAACACGCATCAGCGGTTTTGCATGAATTTCCCTCTAAAACAACTGAATGTGCAGCTCACAACTTGTCCACCAGAGCATTGTGGAGTTGTTGGATTGTATATTCGATAAGTTTGATGAGGGAAACCAAGAAATTCCATTAGCCTCCGTAGTGTAGCTCTGAGCAGCTCACACCTCTGCTCCGCCGTTCTAAAAATAGCTTGCACCGACAAATAAAGGTAACAAACCTACTGCTATGACTATAGAGATTATGGCAATGGGGCAGTTTGCCAAAATGTTGAACTATCCCTTTAATGTTTGGGAGCTGGTGCCCTCCAGAAGTCTACATGCCTTCAAAACAAATAACAAAAACATAATACACTTATAAATTGTGCCAACGTGAAATTAGCTATCAGAGTTGATCTGTTCTTATTCAACAGTTCCTTATGAAGTAAGTCATGAGCACTGATAACACTAACCTGCTGTTATTTATGTCACTGAGCCCCCACACACATGTATGTATGTGTGGGACAGATCTTTGAGGGTAATTAGAGGGAGGGGCCCAGCCAATTGTAAAGCTCCATCACCATGAGAAGGAGGTCAGTACTTTACACTGGCAGGCAGACACACACACACACACACACACGTAGCGTCTGGGGATTGTTTTTCACAGTTTGGGTAATGACATTGGAAGTTGATGTGAAAGCCAGCTGTGTGCTTGCGTGTGAGAGCATGTGCAAGTGTCTGGCCAAGGCTGGAGCTTGACACAGCAAAGTGTCTTTACTGCCAGTGGCTTTGTGGACTGGACTGATGGAGAAGGCTCACACACACACACACACACACACACACACACACACACACACACACCTACTCTCAAGTTGTCATCTAGCACACGTTCTTTTAGTTTCTGTTCTACATGGAGGCACACTTGTTAAAGGGACATTGTGTAACTTCTGCTGTTATCTATTCATGAAAATCGATTATTTGTTTCTTCAGTCTGTTTTTCATTCATCAGTAACCCCCCCATCAACAAAGTGAAGTGTTCCTTTCAGTTCATATCATTCATATCTCCATGGAGACGGTCAGCTGGCTGCTGGCTGCCATGTCCTGTCTCCATGTTTTTACCTTCAGTGGCAGCGTGACGGTAGGAAACCACGGAAACTCAGCGGAGACACCGGAGCTGTCGGCTCAGGTCCAGGTGGCGTCTGGGAAAAGTCACCGCGGTAACGCAGTGAGGAGGAATGGAGCGTTACACTGATGCTGCATTCAGGTGCAGTCGGACAGACGGCCGTCGGTAACAAACCAGATGTCATTTTAGTCACAGAAGTCCAGAGAAAGACGGTAAAACGTGGGTCAGGTCAACAATACCACATCGCCATGACAACATATTGTCACGTGTATTGTTTTGCCTCGTGCTGATGGAACACTTGTTTACATAGAGGCTTGTTTAAGCCGTTACCTGCAGCGGCTGTCTGCCCAATTTCACCTGAATGCAGCATGAAAACTAGGACTGAGTTGCTGGAGGTATACGACCACAACGCTAGATGGAGGAATTCCTACGCACTATACCTTTAACTCTGTGTGGTGGAGGTGGAGCTGGAGCGTGTTTTCTCCTGTCAGTTGGGTTTGGATCACAGAATCTTCTCTGGACCTTCATCCTGGATCCAGACCCCAGTGGGTCTGTAAGGTGGGCCCAGGTTTATTTAAACCACATGTTGTGGTCACGTTTAGTTTAAATATTTGACCCGTACTGTAAAACAGGCCGTCACACATACATAAACCCTCCCAAAGGTTGGAGACACGTGAGCCGCAGATGACTGAGATCTAGTTTTCTTAAGCTTTTATGGGCTATATTCCGAGTTTAGATGTGTCTACATGCTGTAGGCACAGTTGTTTTCATAGCTCCAGTGCAGTGTTGAGTTTCATTCTGGGTGTTTATGCAGGAATGCTAATAACAGCAGGTTAAGGTTTGTTCTTCCAAGGTTCAGGTCTCCTGTAGTAAAACCTAATCCCACTGTGGAAACCAGCACAACCACAGACCTTGATAAGTGACAGCTTTCTAATAGTTACCATTCTCACCAACTACATTCAGCATGATAGCACGTGAACACAATACAGCTGAGGATGATGGGATGTCATTTGATTTGTTTGAATTTAGTCATAAACCCGAGACTGATTGATTTATGAATTGATACGTTAATTGAATTTGCTCAGACAACACCAGTAGTTCTGAGATGAGACAGATAGAAATCAGAAATCAGGCCATAAAGATTCTCAGATTCATCCTTAAAGGATAACTTTCGTTTTTTACAACCTGGACCTTATTTCTAGCATCAAATACGATCATTTACTCACCCTGACAAGTTTGGTGTCATTTGGAGTCGTTTTAGCCCCAATCGAGCGGCGCGTATATCCGTATAATGCGAGAACACGGGGCACCCAATGCAGCCTCTAAATAACACATTATCCGCCGCAAAATTTGTTCATTTCGCCAATATTTTGTGATGATACACTAGTGTTATTCCCCTCCGAGCCCGTGGTGGCATGTTATCAACATCCTGCTCCTCTAGGTTGACCTACTGACCTCTGACCTGGATGATGTCATCTCCGACCGGTGCCCGGCTCGTTCTGATAATAATCATTCCGCTTCGGCATTTGGGTCCTTTTTAGCTCAACTAGCCAGAGCTGTAGTGGGGATCCAGGCTGAGGAGAGGAAGCCTGTGGAAGCTGACCGAAGCTGAACATCATCCAGCTGCTCATTTTGTTCTGACGAGTCAGAAACATGCAGAAACGGACCATAGCATTAGCGATAGCAAGTTAGCTGCGCCGCTGTCGGAGATGACATCATCCAGATCAGAGGTTAGTAGGTCAACCTAGAGGAGCAGGATGTTGCTAACATGCCACCACGGGCTCGGAGGGGAATAACACTAGTGTATCATCACAAAATATTGGCGAAATGAACAAATTTTGCGGCGGATAATGTGTTATTTAGAGGCTGCATTGGGTGCCCCGTGTTCTCGCATTATACGGATATACGCGCCGCTCGATTGGGGCTAATTTCATCAAAACGACTCCAAATGACACCAAAGTTGTCTGGGTGAGTAAATGATCGTATTTGATGCTAGAAATAAGGTCCAGGTTGTAAAAAACGAAAGTTATCCTTTAAGGTGAGATCAGGGTGATGATGGTGTTTCTCACACCACTCAAATCTTTATCCATTAACATGTGTGTTGTTGTGTGTCAACCATCACAGGTAGTAACAGACTGCTGACACCTGCACATCAGCAAACAGCATGGTGTCCTGCTGACTGTCCTGAAATATCATGTAGTAGGAGCTCCATGCAGGCACACAGCTGTGGGAGAACAATGACAAGACAAGTGTCCCTCACAGGAACACCTTCAGTTAAAGGGATAGTTCACCCGAAATTCAAATTTCACTCATTATCTACTCACCCTCATGTCGACTAAGAGCTGGGAGAATTTTCCTCCGTTCCTTCTCTGAGTTACGGGGGGGTCCACGCAGCAGTATTTGTCCATATAATGGTTGTCAATGGACACCAACATTCTTTGTCCAAATTAGTGTTGTGCCGATTGGCGATCCAATCGTCTATCGGCGAATGAAAGGACGATCGGCGATCTGTTGTTTTCTTGGCGATTGTACACACACATACTCGCTACTTTTTTATTGATCCAATGCGCCGTCAAATCTGTTTGTTTTGTTTTCAAGCCGCGTCTCCGGCTGCTTCCTACAGCTACTCTGTCACATGACGGTGTTTCACCAATCAAATGCAGCCACTGGCGATGTCCAATCAGATGGGGAGAGGTCGTCATATGACCGCACACAAAATCTTTGTGGTAAACAGAGTGGCCACTCCGCCTCAAATTTGAGGAAACACGTTTAGCGGGTGTTGTGGCTGTGACCAGGCGACGCGAGCCCTGTTGTCATAGCCCGACGAGGTGTTGGCTTTCGGCAACACAGTATCGCTCCGATTATTGATCATAGCTCTCTCTCTCTCTCTCTCTCTCTTATTAGCTCTCACACACACGGAGAGAGAGAAAGAGAAGCGTGCATGCATGACAACAGCGCACGGTAAAAGCGAAAGCGAAACTCGCTGCCGCCGCCCATCAACCGAACACGTGGAGCGCTCCGGTGCTCCGGTCCTCCGAACCCCCCCCGCGGCGATCGATCGTTCAATCGGCGATCTCCAGGGGTGGCGATTGGGACGATCTGAGAATGTCACGATCGCCCAACACTAGTCCAAATAGACACACCAAAAAACATCCAAATACCTCCATACTGCTCGTCTGTAATGTCCCTCTTGTATTGAAGCCCTGACATGAGAAATTGTTCCGCCGGTGACACAGGAAGAGCAGTGAACTGAGACACTGGGAGCTTCCGCTACAAACAAGCTTAAAGCTGTACAGAAATGGCCGTTTGTCCCGTTTGTCGCGCCGAGTTGTCACGAGCTGCAACACAAGTTTACCCGAGTGAGGAAAATTGATTTGATTGGTCGTTATCGAGCGGGTGGGATATTCAAAGTTTGGGGCGAGACTGAGCTCCGTGCGCGTGTTTCAGACGTTTGAATGACGGATCCAATGTCAGTGGCTTCTGAATCGTGTACAGGCTGACGTATAATCCGACTTTTTTTCTTTTTTTTTGAACGATTTCTCATGTCGGGGCTTCAATACAAGAGGGACATTACAGACGAGCAGTATGGAGGTATTTGGATGTTTTTTGTACAAAGAAAGTGGTATCCATTGACAAGCATTATATGGACAAATACTGCTGCGTGGACCCCCCGTAACTCAGAGAAGGAACGGAGGACTCTGAAAATTCTCACAGCTCTTAGTCGACATGAGGGTGAGTAGATAATGAGTGAAATTTGGGTGAACTATCCCTTTAACCCTCACCTCCACACACAGAAAACACCTGTGCATCCTGTCCACTGATGCTTTCCTCTTTCTTTTTAATAATGTCTCTGCTTGTTATCAGCGTTTGACTTCTCTTCCTTCTTTCTCTCCTTCTTTCATTCTCTCTATCTTTTTTCGTCTGAAGTATTTTAGTTCTTCTTTGCTTTCCTTTCTTGTGTGTTCCTGTAATATTATTCACATTTGGGGGGGGGGGGGGGGCAGCGATGAAGGTGGCGACAACGACACAACAGAACGATCCTGTATAGGAGCTCCATGGTTACTTCACCAAAAGTCTCCTGAAGTGTTAAAGGGATAGTTCAACATTTTGGCAAATTGGCCCATTGCCATAATCCCTATAGTCATAGCAGTAGGTTCGTTACCTTTAATTGTAGGTGTAAGCTATTTTCAGTACGGCGGAGCAGAGCCGTGAGCTGCTCAGGGCTACGCTATGGAGGCTAAGGGAATTTCTTGGTTTCCCTCATCAAACTCATCAAATACAAAATCCCAAAACTCCAAAACGCTTTTGTGGACAAGTTGTGACCTGCAGAACCACCACGCTATGAGATAATAACGTAACGATACGAAACGGAGCCATTTTCGAGGTAAATACAGGGTAAATACGGAGACTGTTTGCTCAAAAACTGTCCCTGAACGCAACGGTTTTGCATGAATTTACCTCGAAAACGGCTCTGTTTCGTATCGTTCCATTATTATCTCATAGCGTCATGGTTGTGCAGCTCACAACGTGTCCACGACAGCGTTTTTGAGTTGCTGGGTTGTGTATTTGATGAGTTTAATGAGGGAAACCAAGAAATTCCATTAGCCTCCATAGCGTAGCTCTGAGCAGCGTGCAGCTCCGCTCCGCCGTACTGAAAATAGCTTACACCTACAATTAAAGGTAACGAACCTACTGCTATGACTATAGCGATTATGGCAATGGGCCAATTTTCAAAAATGTTGAACTATCCCTTTAAACACAGAGAACTATGGACTGTGGATGTTTGAATAGCAAAAATACAGAAGTTATCTTGACGTGAACCACATGTTGCTGTAAAAAAAAAAAAAGGATTGTTGATTCAGTGGAAACCCGGCTTCACAGGCGGGGGCTGGGGGGGCTGGGGGGTAGGGCCCAGGGTAGTGGTGCAACAGATCACAGCTGATCTGTGATCGACACACAAGTTCTCATTTTGACTAACATTAGAATAGCCAGTTGGTTCTGACAGCCCTGGACTATAACATGATGGTTGAATGCTTCAGTGTGTGACCATGTGCTCCTTCTACAACCGTTTGACACATCCACACACACACACACACACATCCAGGGTTCTCCGTGTCCCACCGTGACAAACAGCCGTTCTCTCTTTGACACGCTCCCATTCTCCTCCACTCATCCTCCTCTCTCTTCCCTTCATCATCGGTGTCATTACCGCGCCTCTTACCCCCTATAATAACCATTAGGCTATGCTTATTTGGCCCAGGACCACCCTTTGAGGATCAGGTTCCACAGTAACCTGGCCCATCTCCACGGTAACCCAGCCCATCTCTGGAGGAATGCAGCATTTCCCGCTCTTTTGTCAGGCCACGTTTTGACTGGCACTGCAGGGCCAGATTGAGTTGCACTGGGTTTCATAAGCTTTGTCTGTGTGTGTGTGTGTGTGTGTGTGTGTGCGCGTGTTGTTGCACGCGCATGCATGCATGTGTGTTAAACTAATTGAGTTGGCTGTCAAAGCAGGGTCTGTGTGCAGTCTTGGAGCAGTCCTGCAGGGAGGAGCACAGCTTTAGAATGGCATTGGGTTACTCTATAGCTGCCCTGCCTCCGGATTAGACTTAGATTTCACAGGAAGTGCGTGTGTGCATGCGCATGTGTGTGTTTATTTGTGTGTCTATCACTCCCAAAGGGTGTATGTTCACAGGTGGCCGCGTTGGCACAGCCATGGGCATTTCCAAACAGACACTGACACAGCCTTTCCTATAAAAGTCAAAATAGAAAGGAACAGAGGAACAGAGGACACTGGCCTCAGCCTCAGCCTGCTCTGTTGTGAGCATCTGTTCACTTCACAAAGGACGGTCTGTCTGTCTGTGTGTGTGTGTGTGGGGTACAGGTTCATTAATAATCATCATGAGTGTGATTGCAGCCCTGCTTTGCTCCTTTGCTCATGTTATCAACACTTCAATCCGTCCTCGTTTATCAATATTCAGACCAGTTCCTTCTGACTCGTATTGGCTGGACATGTGTTGTTTGTGAAGTGGTGGAACAGCTGGCATGATTAAAGGCTGAAAAATGGTAGGATGCCCCTTGTGGCCTGTGTGACTATGTTGAAGTCTATGAACATTCTTAAAGGGATAACGTTTTGGCAAATCCTCCTCTCACCATAATCTCTACAGTCATAGCAGTAGGTTTATTACCTTTAATTATGAGTGCATGTTGTTTTGAGATCAGTGGGGCAGAGACGTGAGCTGCTCAGTGAACACAATGGAGGTCCCCTGTCCCTCATCAAACTCATCAAATACACAATTCAACAACTCCAAAACACTCTGGTGGACAAGTTGTGACCTGCACATTCACCAGAACTACACTCCAGACCCGGCTGCTGCGTGGATGAGTTTGATGAGGGACAGCTAGGGGACCTGTACCGCCCACCTCCATTGTGTTCACTGAGCAGCTCACGTCTCTGCCCCGCTGATCTCAAAACAACATGCACTCATGGTAATGAACCTACTGCTATGACTATAGGGATTATGTTGAGAGAAGAATTTTCCATATTGCTGAACTATCCCTTTAATTCCCCCTCTTTATCAGAAAGGCTCAAAAGTACTAATGAAAAAATTAAGAAATAAAAATGTAGATTTTCTTCCAGTCTTCTCTTTGTAATGTAGCACAAGGGACAAATAAATAAACAGGCACTTTTCCAGACTGATGGGATCAACAACATCATGGATGAACGCTGACTCACTCACATTATTTCTTGGTTTATTATATTTTATTTGACTTTTTTTGTGAATGGAATTTATTACAGTTTTCCTAAAGAAGGCCAACATGTGCATCATTGCTGTAAAAGTGTGTTCTGCTGTAGCTTTTACAGCAATGTGATGGTTTTAAAGGGATAGTTCAACATTTTGGCAAATTGGCCCATTGTCATAATCCCTATAGTCATAGCAGTAGGTTCCTTGCCTTTAATTGTTGATGTAAGCTGTTTTTAGTACGGCGGAGCAGAGCCGTGAGCTGCTCAGGGCGATGCTATGGAGGCTAAGGGGCGTTCTTGGTTTCCCTCATCAAACTCATCAAATACACAACCCAACAACTCAAAAACGCTGTCGTGGACAAGTTGTGACCTGCACATTCACCACGCTATGAGATAATAACACAACGTTACCACACAGAGTTGTTTTAGAGGAAATTCATGCAAAACCGCTGATGCGCGTTGCGTTCAGGGACAGTTTTTCAGCAAGCAGTCTCTGTATTTACCTGGAAAATGGCTGTGTAACGTTCCATTATTATCTCACAGCGTGGTGAATGTGCAGGTCACAACTTGTCAATGAAAGCGTTTTGGAGTTTTGTGATTTTGTATTTGATGAGTTTGATGAGAGAAACCAAGAAATTCCCTTAGCCTCCGTAGCGTGGCTCTGAGCAGCCTGCTGCTCCACTCCACCGTTCTAAAAATAGCTTATACCGACAATTAAAGGTAACAAACCTACTGCTATGACTATAGCGATTATGGCAATGGGCCAATTTGCCAAAATGTTGAACTATCCCTTTAAATTCAGATCAGAGTTGTGTTTGCATCAGGGAAACTTAGCTCCTCCTAACATGACCAACCAAAAATATCATACAAGTGTGTCCACTAGGGGTTGCATGGCCTCAGTCGACTCTAATGTTATGAAAGTTGAGTCAATGTGGACTAGTCGCTGATGACATCATTCATATTTTTCCCATCATAAGTGAAATCCCAGGAGGAGGGAAATGCTTTGCAACAATCTGTATTCACTGACAGACAGCTCATGCACAGAAATGAGTCCACAGAACAGCAGGTGGCTGTACAAACAACAAGCTGTGAATATGTTTTGTTTTTGTAAGATACGCTCGTATACGTGCAAAAGAAAAGTACTGTTAAACAATTAGGGAGGAAAATGAGGCAGCATGCGTCCTCGCTCAGGGAGCAGCTTCTCCTGCTCCCTCTGCGCCGCTCAAACACGACTCCACTCGTCCATACCCGTCAGAAAAGATACCTGTCTGTACTCGTTTTTTTGTGCAGATGCAACTGACAAATATTTCTAGACGAATAAGCAAACTTCATCATCATTTAATTCTCACCTTTTCTGTGCCCGGCTTCCTGTCTGGTACCATCTCCTTCTGTCCAGCTTGACAATGGCGCTCATATTTTTCTCATTCAGCGCACTCAGCTGAACACAATCAGCGACCAGTCGACGTCAAGCTAAAAACGTCATTGTGGTGCAGTGAAGTCGACTAATCCAGTGGTTCTCAACGTGGGGTCTGGGGACCCCCAGGGGTCCTTAAGAGGGTTAAAGGGGGTCCTCAGCCTTTTCTTGAAATTCTACTTTTTTTTTAAATAATTTTTATTATTATTGTTTGTTTGTTTTTTGGTTTTGGGTTGTTGTTTTTTTTTAAATTTTACCACTTTTTTATAGAAAGTCTTTAACTTTTTTTCTGCGATTTTTTTTGGTTTGTTTGTTTTTGAGAATTTTTTTTAACCACCTTCTCCTACAAATGTTTAAATGTTTTTGGAGAAATTATACCACTTTTTTCCAGAAATTTCTCTATAACATTTCCAAAAATTCATGCCATTGGCCCTAATGTGAATGTACAAAAAAAGTTATTGAGTCCCAGAACAAATATTTGTGTATTTCTGGTGTTGAAAATGTAGTCCATTGGGGGTCCGTGGTGTAATTTGTGTCAATGTAGGCTCCTTGATGTACAAAAGGTTGAGAAGCACTGGACTAATTGACTAACCTGTGCAACCCCTGGTGTCCACTTCCTGTATCTTCAGCTAACATGAAGTGTCACGTGTTTTTCAGATTCAGAGGTGAGCCAGCTCCGTCACAAGACCCTGCCCGTCCTGTTGGAATCAGA
The DNA here is from genome assembly GCA_030347415.2 of Decapterus maruadsi. Taxonomy (NCBI): domain Eukaryota; kingdom Metazoa; phylum Chordata; class Actinopteri; order Carangiformes; family Carangidae; genus Decapterus; species Decapterus maruadsi. The sequence goes on along the minus strand of CM064892.1, from coordinate 27,133,714 downwards.
GCTGCTCGTCTCCGACGCCTCCTCCCCCCCCACCCTCCAGCCGGGCAGGACCCAGTACCTACTCAGCCTGGCCAGGGTGGCCCTCAGCGCCAGCGTGGAGATCCCTGAGCTGTGGGGGGGCCGTGGGGCGAGCGGCCGGCTGTTGGGACGTCTGCTGCGGTGCCCGCAGTACGAGGTGAGGGAGCTGGCGCTGGACGGCGTCCTGAGGATGCTGCAGGAGGAGGAGGACAAGAGGACAAGACCTGAGTGGCTGGACCAGACCACCCTATCTAACCTGACGAGCCAGGCTCTTCACGAGGCCCACCCCCAGTGTCTGGCCAAGGTGGGACCACACACACACACACATTATGAGAACCCTGTATGTGTCTGGATGTTTTATAGGTGCATGTGTAATCTCCTGTTTACCCATGAGTGTGAGTCAGTGACAGACCATAATCTCAGCATCCTGTCATCACACATTTGACCAAAATCCATTTTTCCCATTCATCATATTTCCACGGAGCCACAAGGACAGGCGCTGTAAATTGATTAAATGTCCAATCCCGTCTTGTGGAGGCTTGCGTGAGAGGCTAATGTGCTGCGGGGGACGAGCCAAGCACGCTGGCAGTGATCTGACTCTGTCGCTCTCCCTCTCACTTCCACACACTTAGGAGAGGTTTGGTCCACTTCCATTCTAAGGAGTTCTGGAGGGAAAACGCAGCTTATTTCCTGTTTGGGGACAGAAGGTCGTATTTCAGTGTGTTCATAAAGCGCAGCCAGCAGACCTGCTCTGTCCTGCTCTGTTACTCCTGTCGTTAACACTCCTCCAGAGCCAGCTCCACTCACCGCTGCTGGGACTGTGTGTGTGTGTGTGTGTGTGTGTGTGTGTGCTGCTGCAGACCTTTTTGGGGTTTTTGCGCCTGTTCTCCAGGCCAGCCGTTAATGTTTAAAGTGTCGGCCCCATTAAGTAGAGCCTCCCTTCCGCCAAGGACACGCCAACCCAATGGACCGGTTGCCATAGCTCACCCTGGGCTCCACTGAAGCATTCTGGGAGGAGCAGCAGTAGGCCAAGGATGAAGTGTTGGTCTGCTGTCATCTCCAGTCCCTTATCAGACATACTGGCTGATTAGGGGAAGATCTGACACTGCATGACAGAAATAAAGACACTTTCTCTTTAATTGAATCCAGTGTGCAAGGACGTGACATGACAGGATTGATCACTGATCCAAACACGAGACCGAAATGCAGCAGAAAACTATATACATAACCAATTCTATATCTTTATTTAAATATGAAAAGTAGGTTAAAGAAAACACAGGACACGTCTGTTCTGATGATACAAGTCAGGAGTCCTGAAATGTGGGTTTCCCCAATATAACACACATTCTACATGTCGGAGACCACAGCTTTCCACATATGGTCTTCCTTCACCTTTCAAACGGGGCAGAGCTCCGTGGGAAACAGCAGGAGAGACACGAGAGGCCTGAGGGGGAACCAGGTCTGACACAACACCGGGAGCAGAACAGGTCCGTGGAGGTGTGCGTGCAGGAAAAAACAAATGCATTACACCAGATGCACATCGCTTTGGCCTACGGCCCCCCATGCACACACACGTTTAAAGGGATAGTTCACCCAAAACTCAAATTTCACTCATTATCTACTCACCCTCATGTCGACTAAGAGGAGAATTTTCAGAGTCCTCTGTTCCTTCTCTGAGTTACGGGGGGGTCCACGCAGCACTGCATGTCCATATGACAGTTGTGAACGGGCCTCACTTTTCTTGGTGCAAAAAGACACACCAAAAAACACCCAAATACCTCCATACTGCTCGTCTGTAATGTCCCTCTTGTATTGAAGCCCTGACATGAGATTTTTTTTTTTGCGCCGGCACAAATCTGGACAGACCAGGAAGAGCAGTGAAGGAGCTTCCGCTAGCTTAAAATATAGACTTATTTATTTTTTTCCGGAACAATTTCTCATGTCGGGGCTTCAATACAAGAGGGACATTACAGACGAGCAGTATGGAGGTATTTGGATTAGGGATGCACCGATATGAAAATTTTGGCCGATACCGATATCCGATATGAATTTTTCTGTTATGGCCGATAACCGATATTTACTGATATCGATATGTGTTGGGTTTTTTAAAGTTTCTGAGATGATACATTTTTGTACAGACTGAAAATCATGCAAGCTGCATTTTTTAATGTCGTTCTTTATTTTCAGAATGTATTTTACTTCCAAATAACAAGGTTACAGGCTACCATCCTCCTCGCATTACCTCAACTTTGCCATACTTAGATATATATCAATTTTGAACATCGGAGATATGTTAAAAAATGTCGGCCGATATCGAGTAGATAATTTGGATGTTTTTTTGGTGTGTCTTTTTGGACCAAGAAACTTCTCACAGCTCTTAGTCGACATGAGGGTGAGTGGATAATGAGTGAAATTTGAATTTTGGGTGAACTATCCCTTTAACCAAGGCAGCGGCCAAAATCAGCCAGATGGCCTGCCTCGGCCTGGGATAGGCAGGGAAACCCTGTACGTCTTGACAGGTTCCATCAGTCTATCAATGTTCATCTACTTACTCCAAAACAACCCCCTTAGAACGGTTAAAGGGCTATTGAGGCATTTTGCTCTATCCATGTGCAAGGCCCCTAAAATATGTAAATATTCACCAGACATGTGAGTTTTTGGGCCAACCACCCTGTGCTGTGTTCAGGCCTGATAATGCTTGGACAGTCCCGTTCAGTTCAAACTAGATAGAATGCAGTCTTGTGTGTTAACATCAGTGCGTGTCCGTTCATGCAGGGTGCGTGTCGCTGTTTATTTACATGTTATAGCCATGACTCTCTATACACCCCTACCACCGTGTTGGCATATTTTCCTTTGTCTGTGTACATTTGAGCATGAGAGCAGCTGAGTGTGCAGCAGGACCGGAGCCCCCGAAGCAGCTTTGAAACGTCAGAAGCAGCAGTGATGGTCGGACCAGCTGCTCTAGGGCCAGCAGTCACATTTCACCTCAGACCGGCAAACAAATACAAATAACTTTATTCATCTCCAAAGGGAAATGTGTTTGTCTGTCAGCTCATCTACCATCTGAAGAAGAATGAAGAAGCCTGGTGGCTGTAGGTACCAGATCCTCTGTCTCTGTGCTGCAGCACCCACACCCAGTGAGTCCAACCTGGCTCCAAATGGCAAATAAAGGGACAAATAGTGAAAAGGGCAAAAGGAACTTGAGCTGTGGCTAATTAAATGTGGTAACATGGTTGCCACCCTCAGTTCTGCAGAAATAGAAAGTCAAAAGTGAGTTTTTCAGTTATGCAGTCGATGGAGCGAAAGATGCAAATGAATAACACTGACTTGGCATTTCTGGCTCTGTGATTGGTTCGCTGGACTGCAGGTAACGGACATGACTTGTTTCTTTCTTAGGATGATTTTGAACAATATGAAACATTACAATGTGTGTGTACTAACGCAGACTAATGCTGTCAGTGGAGTTTTTAATGAAAGCTGTATTGACAGATTAAACTGGGCAATTGGGACAAGAGAGTAAACAGAGAACAGACATTCCCTCATTATATCACATAATGTTGCTCGCTACAGATTTTTTGTTTGTTGACAACTCTGTGTGGATCGTTGAAACATATGAGTTGAAGTCCAGTGTTGTGTTGTGTTGTGTGTCAGACCTGGTGGTTGTAGCAGTCAGAGAACGCTCTACGCTGCTGCTTTGTCTTTTTACTGCTCACATACACAAATATACAGTGAGTGACACACACACACAGATGTTTACACACAGACACTGCATACAGCCTGCTGGCCTGGTTTCCACCCACACAGATCCTGTAAAGCAAGCTTTATTTTAAAGCTCCAATAACAGGCTGGGGCCTTGAAGAAATAATCATCAGTCAGATACGCAGGAGGAATGTCAACATGTGTTCTCGGCTGGATGTGTGTTTTTAACAGGGGTCTCATGCTGGAGAACTAGTCTTTTCCTCCTATGACATGGTCAGCTGCCCCCCCTCTCCCCCCATCTCTGGAGGAATGAACATCGCATGGGGAGGATGGAGCGGAGCTGGAGTCAGCCTCAGCCAGGAGTTACACAGTCAGGTTGAGGGGGTTGGCTTTTTTCAGCCTGGGTCCTGTTTTCCTCTGTTTTTCTGTAGGTGATTGATGATGATACTTGTATTGAGGTGTGTCCAGTATTGAGGCGGCAGGCAGCCTGCAGCCCAGCTAACGCTCTTCAACCGGCCAAGTGGCTCCGTCAAAGTTCACACACTGACAGGCTCAGAGAGTTACAATGAGTGTCCAGCTACACACTAGAAAGGAGAAATGAACCTATGTCTCTTCTTCTTTTTTTTAGTTTTAGTTTATTTATTTAGCACACATTTTAAATCAATGGTGCATGGAGGGAACGAAGCCAACAGGCTTGTACGAAGTTCCACCCCAAATTACAACAAGACATTTTTCATTGGCTAACAAATAAACATAAAGAAAAGTAGAGACATAAAAAAGGGAGCTTTGGTGCATACATAATCAACGTGAGATGAGCAAAATAAACAAAAAAATAAAAATAAAGATCTGATAAATTCAGTAACAGGAGAAAACGATAAAAAAAATAAGGGATAATAAAGATCATTAATTTAAATCAGAGAAGGTTAGATGAATTTTTAATTGCTTTTTAAAAAGTGAATAAGAAGAAATGGATCGTAATGTGAGAGGTAGTGCATTCCAAACCATAGGACCTCTATAAGACATATTAAACTGATGGTGTGTTGTGCGAGTGAAGGGCAAATATAAAGTAAGATTATTACTGTGTCTAGTGCGGTGGGAATGGACATTATGTGTGAAGGTATAGAAGTTTTGAAAAGTGGCAGGGAGATCTAGGTTCCTATAAATAAACTTATGGATAAACAAACAAATCTGATAAGTATTCAGTTTGTGAATTGGTAAGAGAGAATACTTAATAAATAATGGAGCTGACGGAGCATATCTGTTTGAATGTGAAATAAATCTTAAGAATTTCTTCTGAACAGTACATAACTTCTTGAGATGTGTAGGTGATGTGGCTGCCCAGACCATGTTACAATAATACAAATAAGGAAATAAAAAACTATAATATAATGTTAAATGGGCAGAAGAATGAATGAATGGGCACACTTTTCTCAAAATGCCCATCATCTTTGTTAATCTTCTTAATCTTCTTCTTCTGACTGGCAGCAGTCATCCAGGTCAAAGTGGTCACAGCAGACCCTGTGGTCGGCACGGCGACGGTGCAGTGCATGTTAGCCATAACTTGTGAAAGCTGCGTGAAGAGCAGCCCAACATTTTGTTGTTACAGTTAGTAAATTCTCCGTCATCTCTCTTCACCTCAGTCAGGTAACAGTATCCCCACTGGTGTTTTGCCGCCAGTTATCACGAGATTTCTGGTGTGGTGAGATTTGGACACAGATCACAACAAACAGCGACCTCTAGCTAAAGGTAGAGACATAGGTTCATTTCTCCTTTCTAGTGTGTAGCTGGACACTCATTGTAACTCTGAGCCTGTCAGTGTGTGAACTTTGACGGAGCCACTTGCCCGGTTGAAGAGCGTTAGCTGGGCTGCAGGCTGCCTGCCGCCTCAATACTGGACACACCTCAATACAAGTATTATCATCACTCACCTACAGAAAAACAGAGGAAAACAGGGCCCAGGTTGAAAAAAACCTAAGTTTGTCTTTAAGCTGAGTGAGGAGACACATGTATGTTCTCCTCTGCATCCACATACATGCATAGATTTGTGTGTGTGTGTGTGTGTGTGAGAGAGAGAGAAAGCAAGGCAGCTGTGTAGCCGTGGTTTGGGTGTGTGTAGGGAGGATCTGACCCGTGTGGTAAAAATACCCTCGGGGCAACCTGCCAGGCTCACTGCAGAGAGGACACCAAAGCTGTGTTGATGGACGGCCCAGAGCAACTTCCCTGTGTGTGTGTGTGTCTATGTGTCTGTGTGTGAGATGGAAGTGACACTAGTGACTGCATCAGTGTGTGTATCCTCTCCCCTCAGGTCCTTCAGGTGCTGCAGTGTGTGTTGAGCTCCAGTGGTGAACTCCTGTGGAGGGACGGAGCTGAGACCTTGTCCCAGCAGGACGTCCTCCTGCGTCTCCTCACTCTGGCTCAGAACTCTGTTTACAGGTCAGAGAACACACACACACACACACACACACACACACACACACACACACCTCATCCTCTCTGACATCATCAGGATGATAGTGTGTCTGTTTTCCTGATGAGACGTTGGTTTAAAGACAGTGAACAGTTTGGTCTCTTCAGTAGAGACCAGGCCTGCAGTGTCATACCTCGGGATAATATGGAGGATTTGGATATGGGAACAATTTAAAGGGATATACCAACATTTTTTTTTCGTGTCTTGCCTCACTCCTGAGTCCATGACCAGCAGATAGACACCATCCTTTCCACTGTGTGTGCAGTAACAAGGGAGATAGAGCCGTATCACCTGTAATTAGCTTAGCTCAAACACTGGAAGTGTATGGGTAGTGTTAGCCTGCCTCCTACCCAAGCTGAAATCAGCAGTCAGAAGCTGATTTCATTTTAGCTCTAAACTCTGTAAATATATCACTTTATCAACATTTCAAACATTTTTAGGTGAGAAAGTATCCGTTTAGATCAGCAGTGTGATGTTAATTTGTCTAAATACCAGCTGTTTACTATTTTGTTTGGACAAATTCAACGCTACTCAAGCTAGCCGTTGTGACCAACACACTTCTGGTTACTTTCACAAAATAAAACACCCGTTGCCCTTTAAATAACCTACCCTCTATGTAGCTAGCTTGAACCAAAATAAAGCGTCTTTGCTTGAACCCTCCGTTTTGACCGATCTCGTCCCGTTACCGGCATTTGACCGCTCAAGATGTCTTACCAGAGAGTTTTGTCAGCTCTGAGACGAAGATCGGTCCGTTTAGAGTTGTTGAAGAGTGTCTCTGATGACTCTAGGTGGAGGCAGGCTAACACTACCCATACACTTCCAGTGTTTGAGCTAAACTACCGTAATTACAGGCGATACGGCTCTATCTCCCTCGTTACTGCACACACAGTGGAAAGAATGGTGTCTATCTGCTGGTCATGGACTTCCATACATTCAGATTATCCATCAGGATATTTTGTATAATTCCCTCTAAACATGAGCGGGGGTAGCCTGACTCTCACCGGACCCTTGTAGTTCCGCAAAGCTCCACCAGAGGCGCTACGCTGAGCTCCACACAATGGTCTGGACTCGAGGGCAATGCAAACTCCTTCAAGGGAGCACAGAAAAATGAACCAATCAGGATCGACGGGTGGGACTTCCATAGATGTGACGTAGCGCCGAAGTGACCGTTCGATTCAAACAACAATGGCGGCTCGCAGAGTCGTGCGTTGGCATTGATTCTGCTATTTCAACTGTTTTGTCGATTCTATCGAATATTAATTCTTTGAAAGATGAACAGAGAACGGTTTTGAAGGCATTTATTGGTAACAAGGATGTTTTCACTCTTCTTCCGACCGGGTTTGGCAAGTGGTTTATCCAATCACATACAAGGATATTTTTACAAGGCCCCGCCTTCTGAAATACATGGCCTATGGAGCAGTCCAGACCCTTGTGTGGAGCTCAGCGTAGCTTTGCAGAGCTACAAGGATCTGGCGAGAGTCAGGCTAGAGCGGGGGCCCACAGCCATCCAACATCTGAGTTAGAGCCTACAAAAACACTCTGTCAGTTCACCAGAAAGCATTTGGACAAACTTTGACCTAATGGTGGTGCTGGATAGAAAGGGAAGAGATCAACAACAGCCCTGAGCTGAGGCTTCATGTCAGTACCTGTTGGAACTTCAATTCATTCATGGTAACGGCAGGAAAGGGGAGGAAAATGTATGAACTGTGTTCACACAGCCGGCTGTCAAAACAATCCCTGAGACCAGAGGAGCTGGAGAATCCATCCTCACCCTTCTATCACACCTGGTTTGAAATACACTTCATACAGACACACAAACACAATATTTACACTCACTCACATGTGAGTGTGAATAATAATATGTATGGAACAACATGATAGTGAATGGACAAGAGAGATATGGTGGTCTGTGAGAGAGAGTTTGAAGAAAGAAGAGAGACAAATGACACAGACATCCCATATCATCTCTCATACATTCACTATCATGTTCCAACATGGATATAATAGTGTCAAAGCCCTACAACGGTAGAAAGGGCTAACTCCTCAGAGAGCAGTTCTGAGAAAACTGAGTTTAAAGTATTTTTGTTGTCCAGTCAACTGTATTGAATTTAGTAATCTGAAAATTGGTCAAATCCTTGCTTTTGCGAGTAGTAGTCTAGCTGTGTAAAAATATTTAACTTTAATAGGGATGCACCGATATGAAAATTTTGAAGGCATTTATCCGATATGAATTTTTCTGTTAAAGATGATATTTACCGATATTTATATGTGTTGGGTTTTTTTTAAGTTTCTGAGATGATACATTTTTGTACAGACTGAAAATCATGCAAACTGAATTTTTGAATGTCTTCCTTTATTTTCAGAATGTATTTTACTTACAAATAACAAGGTTACAGGCTACCATCCTCCTCCATTACCTCAACTTTGTAGGTTTTTTTAAACATCGGACCGATACCGATATGTTAAAAAATGACGAACATCGGCCAGTACCGATATTAATGCCGATATATCGTGCATCCCTAAACTTTAACTTAACATTTTACCCTTTTTTCAGAGGCAAAATATAAGCTGGTCATACAACGTAAGAAAGGGGTAACTCCCATTGGTTCTAAAATGGTAGTAGCCTGTTGTACAGTAGGGTGAGTTGAACATTCTATACACAGGAAGAAAGGGGTAACTCATGTTACTGTGTTCTCTCGTTGTTTCCCCACAGCTTTGGGTAGTTATGACACAGAGAGAAAGGAGGTAAAAATGTTACTGAACTGTTGTTTCACTGCAGTTTTTGGGAGTTACTGAAAACCACCCGCAAATATATCCCCTGAGACCAGTTTAGCTCAGTTGGTAGAGCACCCGCCCCATGTGTAGAGGCTATAGTCCTGGTTTGAAATACACGGTTCATACGTCGGACACACAAACTCTGTGTCATTCCCCCATCTCTGCCTCCCATTTCCTGTCACACTCTGAACTGTCCTGTCAAATAAAGGCATGAAAAAGCCAAAAAAATATAGCCTACTTTAAAAATAAGATAATGTTGAGTCAAGATATTTATCCACATGATGTAGCAGACCTTTAATGACCCAAAAATGACAAAATCTCATTTTCATCAAAAAATGAGTTACCCCCTTCTTGCGTTGTAGGGCAGTATAGCAGTGTGTGAGAGAGAGCAAAGAAGTGTATGAGATAGTAAAGTAAATGTGAACCCTTTAGGATTTCTTAGTTTTCTGCATTAACTGTATAAACACAACACAATGTGTTTAACCTAATACCACACAAACAATTCTAATATTTCATATTTTTATTGAACATATCCATTGAAGGGATAGTCCATCCAAAATTCAAATTTCACTCATTATCTACTCACCCTCATGTCGACTAAAAGCTGTGAGAATTTCTCATGTCGGGGCTTCAATACAAGAGGGACATTACAGACCAGCAGTATGGAGGTATTTGGATGTTTTTTGGTGTGTCTTTTTGGACCAAGAAAAGTGGTGTCCATTCACAACCATCATATGGACAAATACTGCTGCGTGGACCCCCCTGTAACTCAGAGAAGGAACGGAGGACTCTGAAAATTCTCACAGCTCTTAGTCGACATGAGGGTGAGGAGATAATGAGTGAAATTTGAATTTTGGGTGAACTATCCCTTTAAACATTGACAGCAGGTGGAGAAAGTCAGTGCAGCCTTGTATTTAACAAGTGGTTGAAGCTCAACCAGACGTTTCCTGGAGCTGCAGATCACAACTGATCAACACTCAGGATGAATTCCTCACAGAGGTGCTTCAGCTCAGCCATGTTATTATAGGATGTCTGGTGTGAACGGCTCTCTGGAGGTCATTCCATAGCATCCCTATTGGATTCAGGTCTGGGTTCTGACTGGACCACTCCCACAGGTGGGTTTTCTTTTGCTGAAGCTCCTCTAGATGATCTAGATAGTAGAAGTCTGGACAAACTCTGGATCAAGTCCAACTGTCCAGGACCTGAGGCAGCAGAGCCCCAAACCATGATGCTCCTCCACCACACTTCACCTTTGACAGGCTGTTAGCTGCTATACAGAGCCAGTTTTACACCATATGTACAAAAATACTAAAATTTAAATCTTAGTTTCATCATTCCACTAACATTATCCCATTAGTGTTGTGGAGTGACAAACTCCAGGCCTGCAATGGACTCAAAGCTATTAATGCAGAAAACTATAGGAAATTCCAAAGGGTTGACAGACTTGTTCCTGCTACTGTCCATGTCGGAGTGTGATATTCCAGCTGAAATCAGGTAGGAATGATGTTTGAAAGGAGCTCTCACATCCGCCCTCCTCTGCCTTCATGTCCCAGTGTTGTAGCTGCAGCCTCAGCCTGTCAGAGAGCTGTGTGTGTGTGTGTGTGTGCTGCAGCAGTCTGGCTGTCAGGTCTCCATTCAGAGCCAGGCAGCGTGGAGGAGGAGCAGCCAGGTTGACTGGCTGCACCTGGGTACCTGGCTGGACTGGCACCTTTCTCTGTGTTGTGTGTAATGGCTGGTGTGCTGTTGCAATATTGCCATAACTAAAGCTGTCGGTTGACAGGAATCTGGATGAAAGCTGATATTTGTGCTGTGAAAGCCGCCAGCAGAACATGCTGCCTCTCAGGTGTCAGGGTCAAGACATTACTTTTGTTAGAGCTTATAGGTTCATGAGTCATGGTGGGGGGGGGGCATCACAAACTGATGTGGCACATAGTGTCCCAGTGTTTGTGTGTGCATATACACTGTAAGCCCTATGACATGAATTGACAGGCACACACCTTAGCTGACAAGCCCCCGCTCTGCTCTCTACCCCAACAAGAGACTACAGGCTTGAATAAGGATTGGATTACAATGGCTCTTAGTTGTGTAAAGCCTTTTCCTGGCTGCAGTCTCTGGACCAGGGATCCACTTTCACTCTGGATCCGCCCCAGGGTTCTGATGGGGGGGGGGGGGGGGGGCTGCTGGCTGCCCTTGTCTGCTGTATGATTGAATGGCACAGCTATTGTAAGGACCAGTGAGGTGAGGACCAGCACACTTCTCCTGTGGACTGTAGGTCAGTACAGTTAAAGGGATAGTTCACCCAAAATTCAAATTTCACTCATTATCTACTCACCCTCATGTCGACTAAGAGCTGTGAGAATTTTCAGAGTCCTCCGTTCCTTCTCTGAGTTACAGGGGGGTCCACGCAGCAGGATTTGTCCATATAATGGTTGTGAATGGACACCACTTTTCTTGGTCCAAAAAGACACACCAAAAAACATCCAAATACCTCCATACTGCTGGTCTGTAATGTCCCTCTTGTATTGAAGCCCCCACATGAGAAATTGTTCCGCCAGTCAGTGCAAATCACGCAAGATCACCGCTACAAACAAACTTCAAATATAGACGTATTTAAATTTTCACGTGGATACCGCCCAACTCTAGCAGTGACTGTAAAACATGAGTTCAACAATGGAAGCTAAAAGTCTTTGATGCTGTGTTTCAGTGTGGAGCTCCACTGTGCCACCTTGACCCTGGTCTCTCAGCTGGTGGTTCAACTGGTCAGCTCTGACCCCGAGGTAAGACACTGATAAACACAGGACAGTTTGAATGTTCCAGGCCTGGCATAGAGCGAACTGTTGAGAGCCTCACAGTTTGGACTGACTCAACACAGTTGTGAACATGGAGCCTATAGCGTCCTGCTGGCCGGCCGGCCTCACCACAGGAGGCTGCTTCTAAACACACAGGCTGACCAAACACAGGTGCCACTAATGACACAGCTAATTACATCAAATTGCAATAATTTCTCAAAGTGAGACATCAGTGTTATTAGTTCCAGCTGTGAAGAGTCACGATGTCTGCTGAGTCAAACTACAACAGAGATAATAACAGATGTTGCTGTGAACATCATTGTGATTATGTTAGATCATTTTGCATCAATCTGCATGTTCCACTTGTCGTTTATTTACATTATTAAAAAAATGCTGCAATTGAAATCCTCAGGGTGCAAGTGGAGCGTGTGTGTTAGCTGAGTGGGGGGCGCTGGTGAGCTCCTGCTGCACTGAAGAGCAGCCGGTGGAGGTGAAGCTGATGGCTGCTGCTGTGTTGGTCAGCTGTACACACTGTGTACTGAGCAGCGCTCATCTGCCGCTGGGTGAGTCCTGATCCTGGTTCAGCCCAGAGTTTCCATCTGCTTTAATGTGAGCACAAATGTAAAACAAACTAGATGAGGAAAAAATCACCTTCTAATGTGTATATCTGAACTGCATGAATCAAGTTAAACCTTCCAGTAACACTTTACTTGACACCTATCTCTATAACACATTATAACCAGACTTATAATGAGTTATAATGCAGTTATAACACTGTATAACTATAGTTAGAAACACTCATAAATGATCATAATGCTGTATAACAATAATCATAACACACTATAAAGCATTTTATCATGACTTAAAAGGTCAGGTGTTACCAACTATTCTGACTGCAGAATCTTGTGTATGTCTGACTGTGTGTGTGTGTTTGTCAGGTCTGTCCACTACAGTTTCTCTCTGGAGGAGTCTGTTTACGCTGTTGCAAGATGAAGACCATGAAGTCCGAAATGCAGCCTCTGACTTCCTCTGTAACGTCCCAGCACCTCTGCTCAGTAAGGCTCCACACACACACACACACACTTACAAAAAGCAAATAATAAGCAGGGGCCTCATTTATTAACTTGGCCTACGTCACTTTCCACGCAAAGGTTGCAATCTATAAAAAAGCAACTTGACAGTAGAATGTAAACTCTGAGCCATGCTCTGCAGAGTCTGGAGGAAAAGGAGGAGCGACACGGATGGTGTGGCACTGAACTGAGACAGAAAAAAAAGCCATTGTGTCTTCTTCTAGGCTACGTACCAGGTAGTGACAGCAACACGCCCCCACGGTTTCCAGTGGTACTGCTCTGTTTGGTCCGTATGCATAAACTTTGTGGAAACGGATGAAAAACTGACAAAATGAAGGCAGAGTACGGACAGAAGGCTCCGTCCAGATCCGTATGTGTATTTAACATGGAGCATAAATAGGCCTCAACACCAGAGGAAGGTTGACTCAACAGCATTGTTTTGCATTGGACTGAGTAAAACATTGGAAACATCTTCTTACAATCTGACTGAATTCTAACTCAACATTCCTTCACCACCATCATATTATAATATATATACTAGGGATCCTACGCACAGTTTTCTAAATGAGACCCTGGTCCTCGCAGATGGACTTCTAGAGCAGCTTCTGGAGCAGCTTCTAGAGCAGCTTCTAGAACAGCTTCTGGAGCAGCTTCTAGAGCAGCTTCTAGAACAGCTTCTGGAGCAGCTTCTAGAGCAGCTTCTAGAGCAGCTTGTAGAGCAGCTTCTGGAGCAGCTTCTAGAGCAGCTTCTGGAGCAGCTTCTAGAGCAGCTTCTAGAGCAGCTTCTAGAACAGCTTCTGGAGCAGCTTCTAGAGCAGCTTCTAGAGCAGCTTCTAGAACAGCTTCTGGAGCAGCTTCTAGAGCAGCTTCTAGAGCAGCTTCTAGAACAGCTTCTGGAGCAGCTTCTAGAGCAGCTTCTAGAGCAGCTTCTGGAGCAGCTTCTAGAGCAGCTTCTAGAGCAGCTTCTAGAACAGGAGCAGCTTTAGAACAGCTAGAGCAGCTTCTAGAGCAGCTTCTAGAGCAGCTTCTAGAACAGCTTCTGGAGCAGCTTCTAGAACAGCTTCTGGAGCAGCTTCTAGAACAGCTTCTGGAGCAGCTTCTAGAGCAGCTTCTGGAGCAGCTTCTAGAACAGCTTCTAGAGCAGCTTCTAGAACAGCTTCTGGAGCAGCTTCTAGAGCAGCTTCTAGAGCAGCTTCTAGGGCAGCTTCTGGAACAGCTTCTGGAGCAACTTGTAGAGCAGCTTAGAACAGCTTCTGGAGCAGCTTCTAGAGCCGCTTCTGGAGCAGCTTCTAGAGCAGCTTCTAGAACAGCTTCTGGAGCAGCTTCTAGAACAGCTTCTAGAGCAGCTTCTAGAACAGCTTCTGGAGCAGCTTCTAGAACAGCTTCTGGAGCAGCTTCTAGAGCAGCTTCTGGAGCAGCTTCTAGAACAGCTTCTAGAGCAGCTTCTAGAACAGCTTCTGGAGCAGCTTCTAGAACAGCTTCTGGAGCAGCTTCTAGAGCAGCTTCTAGAACAGCTTCTGGAGCAGCTTCTAGAGCAGCTTCTGGAGCAGCTTCTAGAGCAGCTTCTGGAGCAGCTTCTAGAGCAGCTTCTAGAGCAGCTTCTAGAGCAGCTTCTAGAGCAGCTTCTAGAGCAGCTTCTAGAGCAGCTTCCAGCTGTTGCTTCTGCTGGAGTTCCACTACCAGGAAATCCCAGCAAGCACAGTTTTCTAAATGACATGTTGTCAAGCCCTAGTGAGGGAATCACACACAACAAAGATCCTCCCCACTGTCCCTGTCAGACACACAGCAGCCAATCAGCTGACAGCTCACACACACAGCTCTGCTGCAACTTCCTCTCATCAACACACTCATTTCCTCTATTTTCCCACCGTTTCTCCAGGAACCAGCCGTATTGTCCGTCTCCACTGATGGCCATCGCAAAACATTACATAAGATAGCAATGTTATTGGGGAGGGGGGGGGGTTGTGAGGGGGGGCAGTTCTTGTTTATGTACATAAGGCCAGTTAGGTTGAGATAAGCTGTCAGCAGCCAATCAGATAGGAGCTCAACAACATGACGAAGATACAGAGGTATTCTCTACAGGAGGAAGACTACACAATAGGCTTAATTACAGTCTGAGCTTCTTGATGTGTGTGTGTGTGTGTGGGGGGGGTCAGTGCGTTACATCCTCTGCTCTTATTTCCTTCAGTTGTGTTGTAAAGAGAGAAAACGCCATCACGTTTAATCCATCACTATACTGCTCAATTGGAGATTGTGTGTATGCGCTAGTGTGTGTGTGTGTGTGCGTGTGCGTGTGCGTGTGTGTGTGTTCCAGCTCATTGTGTTGTCTTGCAGAGAGAAGTTGAGTGTGTTGAGTTGTGTCCATGCTGTTACAGCCAGTGTTTTTCCAGTTGTGATGCGACTGGCTGGCTGACCTGGAGAGTATCTGTAGTCAGCACAACCCCCCCCCCCCTCTCATCCCCCCACTTCTCACCCCCCACCCCGCTGTCAGAGCGCCAGTGAAACAGAGTCGTGCAGTCACACACCACACATTTAGAAAACAACATTACTGTATGTGTGTGTGTGTGTGTGCGTGCAGGTCATGGTGAATGTGTGTGTTTGTTTGTGTGTTTTTACAATTCCCTTCATGTCAGCTTGTCTGCCGGGAGGTGTGTGTGTGTGTGTGTGTGTGTGTTTTACGAGCTGCAGTGTGTGAGGTGTGAGCTGCTTCAGATGAAGGTGACGACTCTGAGCCTTTGATATGGACGACAGTCAGAGATGTGACAACAGAGAGGGCTCAGCAACACACACACACACACACACACACACACAATCACACAAAAGGACAAAATCAACAATAAGCTGCTTTTAGAGAGAAATCTAAAAGTGAATGTAAATGTTTTTGCTGGACAGTGGAGCTGCAGCTGTTGTGACTGTGTGTGTGTGTGTGTGTGTGTGTGTACACACCATGTACTGTGTTTTTTTTTCATTTAAAAGAATAGTGTGACATTGCATCCTTTCTTCCTTGTAGCTGTCTTCCTCCAGTCGTCCTCCGTCTAGACTTTGTCTGGTGTCCATCCCATCATCTTTCTGTCAGCAGAACACAACAGTGTGACATGGAAACAGCAGCAGGACTCAGTGTAGAGATTTTCTTGGTACGATTATTGTCAGGTGTTAGGATTATCACCATTCATTTATTTCACAACACTATGAATGTGTAAAATCAAATCTAGTTCAAATATAATGACATGACTAATCAGGACCAGTTATTAATCCCACAGGGGAAGGTTTGAATTTTATTTAAGTCATTCATTGTCTTTTTTTTTACAATACAAATGACACACTAACATTTAAATTCCCACTAATTCAGTGTTCCTTTAGATAAATGCACCAGTATCTGAGCGTTTACCTTTACTTTGGCGCCACATCTGCCGTTATGGTTCCAACATCATTTTTTTTCAGAAAGTAACGGTTTTTAGGAATTTTGACGATTAATTAATTGTGGCGTTTAATACCACGATTAATTGTGAAAACAAGTAATGGTGACATCCCTATTCACATCAAGTTAGTGAAGCTGTGAACCACAGTGGAGCTCTGGTCACTGACAGGAAGAGCAAATCTGATTTCCACCCCCACAGCCCCCCCTCCCCACCTCCCACCAGAATGACCACCACCCAAATACCTCCAGTCTAATTGGGTCTGAAATCAAACTCCAGCCCCCTGTGTGGACCTCCAGCACTGTGACAGACTGAGGGCAGGAACACAGGGATCACTTTCTATATAGAGCACAGGAGGATTTGGATCAGACAACGGTGTATAAGAAGGCAGTGATTAGAGAAGTGACTGGGATGGCACTGATCTCCACAGCCTTCCTTTCAGAATGTTAATAAAACCTTCAACCTATATAATATCAGATGTCTGCTATCAGGTTTCCTCCTGATCTGCTGCTCCAGTGTGGTTCAGCCTGGCTGAATGTGTTGAAGCAGCAGCTCCTCACGTTTGGCTCATTTTATGTCAACTATCTCTGCAAATGATGCACATTTTCCATTTAAAAGAGTAGTTCACCCAAAATTCAAATTTCACTCATTATCTACTCCCCCTCATGTCGACTAATAGCTAGGGGGCTTAGCAGAATTACCGTTACGGAGCGGACAAAAGTGTCAAAATTTGTATGATGTTTTTTTGAGTTAACAAATAATTTTAGCCTAGGAGCCCTGAAAAATTTTTCTGTAAAATATCATATTTGTCCATTATCAATGAAATATTTCCAAAATGGACACCTATTTTTAAGCCAAAAAGACACAAAATTAAAAACATCCAAATACTCAAACTCCATACTGTGCTGTCTGTGTTTATTATATACCTCTTGTATTGAAGCCCCTGTTCCTGGTCCGTCCTTCTTTTACGGGGGGGATTTGCACTGAGCAGAAGATAATGTTGTGACCACTTTTCTTGGTCCAAAAAACACAAACTTAAAACATCCAGATACCTCCAACTGCTACGTGTCTGTAAATATCCATTTCATCCAAGCCACTATGAGAAAGAGGAGATGATCAAAATTGTTCTGAAAAATTTAAGTCTATATTTTAAAGTAACAATGCAGCAGTATTTGTCCTTAAAATAATGTTTCCAGACTGAATGCAATGGTAGAAAAATGGTTAATAGGATGAATGGAGCTGCCGCTCCAAAAAGACACACGGCAAAAAACTCCAAATACCTCCATACTGTTCCTACCAAGGGGGCTGTTGTCGGTCTTGTATTGAAGCTCCCCCACATGAGAAACTGTTCCTGTGGGGGCTGGTCAGTGAGCAAATAGACCCCCATGTTAAAATTGTTCTCAAAAAAAATTAGTTTTTAAGTCTCAATATAGTTTTAAAGTAACAATCTGAGGGGGTGAATTTTTTTTTTTACCGTTTTGCTGTTAAAATAATGTTTCCAGACTCACTGCAATGGTCAGAAAAATGGTTAATAGGATGAATGAGAGCTGCTTCGAGGCCAGTGGGCGGGTTCTGCAGCCTGAGCATGGGCTGTTCAAACCGCCATATTTGGCTGAAACTGCACAATGGGTACTCACGGATGTCCATTCTTTTTACAGTCTATGGTTCCTACACAGTCTCCTTGCAAACATGTGGGAAATACTGTTGTTTATTAATGGGAATAAACGCTGGATGCGCTGGCATCCATCATCATCCATCATGTTTTGTTTTGGTTAAGTTTGGTTTCCCCCCCAGACGATAGCGCTTCTCAACCAGATGGTGGAAGCACTGAGCTGAAACTCCACAATGTTGCTTTAAAGCTATAGTGCGTAACTTCTACCGCTCCCTAATGGAACTCTGCGTTATTAGAACGATACGGCCGGCACCTATGGCCCGGTGTAACCCTCCTCCCCTCCCCTCCCCTCCGCTACCCCTGTAGCTCTCCATGGTACCGGTAATACACATCACACACAGTAACAGTAACACTCGCAACACACCACATGCTGCTGGTTACGGTCTGCGGTTCACAGACTAGAACACTCGCAACTCGCCGCACACCGCTCGTCACAGCACCCAGACTCCCCGCACTAAGTTACACACAGCAACACGGGCTACACACCTTGTAGCTTACTGCTAACGACATGGCTAACAGCAGGCTGCTAACAACTGTTGCCTCTGGCAGCTGCGGAGCGTTCTCCTCTCGTTGTCAGGTAAAACCGTTTAAAACACATTCTTTCGGCCGTTCTGTCCGCCAGCGCGGGAAAGTCGCTCCAAGACACTAAATACAAAAACAACAAATACTGAAAAATACCGTGAGGCGTTAGAGGAGCTGAACGGCTTAATCAACGTTTTATCATCTCCTCTTGTAGTGGCTTGGATGAAATGGATATTTACAGACACGTAGAAGTTACGCACTATAGCTTTAAGTTTGTTTGTAGACGAAGCTCCTAGCACTGATCTTCTGCTCAGTGCAAATCGCGCAAAATTTGGACGGACCAGGAACAGGGGCTTCAATACAAGAGGGACATTACAGACGAGCAGTATGGAGGTATTTGGATGTTTTTTGGTGTGTCTTTTTGGACGAAGAAAAGTGGTGTCCATTCACAACCATTATATGGACAAATACTGCTGCGTGGACCCCCCCGTAACTCAGAGAAGGAACGGAGGACTCTGAAAATTCTCACAGCTCTTAGTCCACATGAGGGTGAGTAGATAATGAGTGAAATTTGAATTTTGGTTGAACTATCCCTTTAATTATTGAAAAATTTCGACAAGTATCTCTAGAATGTATCATCATGTCATGATGTGATGGTTATCCATCCTCAAAGCACTTGTTTGCGTTAACTTGAAATTTGAATTTTGGGTGAACTATTCCTTTAATACTAAATGTTGAATCTGCAGTGTTGTGAAATGCAGCAGTGAACTCCCAAACTGTGCTGAAGTGTCCAGGCCGTTCCCAGTGAAGCGTTCCCAGTGAAGCGTTCCCAGCCTGCTGGCCTGCACTAACCTACTTAGCTTTACTGTAAAGGCCACAGACTGCGGCAGAATGAGCCATTCATGTGTCCTTTCCCACAGTTCATTCATTTACAGTGGATAATGCAGCTGAATGCACGTCAACAACCTGATAGAGCTGAAGGACACTCATTAAACAGACCTCGTCCTATTTTAGCACAATACTCACTCATCCATTAAAGCTGGCGTGGTGTTGGCTAATGTTAGATGGATGAGACTCACAATCCATAGAAACCAGAGTCTCTTCGTGCTGATGGATTATGCAGCTTTTCCTTCGCAGCTTGAACCTTTACTTTAGAAATGAAAAAGCTGTAAACTTGAATGAATGACATCTAGAGTTTGGTGTGAAAGGAAGTCACGTGTCACAGAGACAACATCTTTCCCTGCAGTTGTCTGACAGTGGAACCGTGTCCAGCCTCATGCTGCCTCCTCTGTTATCGTGAAGCCGCTGGAATCACAGTCAAATCATTGAAAGGTTCTGTCTAACCCACATGCAAAATAAGTCAAGCTTATATTGAGACAGTTCCGAAAAGTCACAGAAGTAGAAGAATATCCTTTATTGTCATTTTCACATGTTTGTCCAATGCAAACTGGTGTGTTGCACAGAGTTTTTAGCTATTGCTTATGTCCAGCTTTTATTCCCAGTTGGCTATACTGTACAATATGATTAGATATTATGATTAGTATTAGTCAGTATTCACTATAAAGGCAGACAAAATAATAGAAACAACTCCCAGTGCACTTATGTAATGTATGTAATTGGATTAAACAGCACCATCAACCACAACAAGCATATAAAAGTGTTAATATAAGTGTAATTCTGTAGGCTGAGCAGCACGGAGGACAGCCAGGGCCGCGGCCGTATGACAGTCAGTCAAACAGACTACCGCTTCCACTTCTTTTGTTTTTAATCTTTTTCGTCAGTGTTGTTTGATTTTTTGGTCCCAGTCTGGAATGCGAGCAGAGCTTTGTTTTGGTACGTGATATGAGACACGACCGGCGATGACGTGGCGTCACGTAACGCTCAGCATCATCACGTAAATTAGCGGGTTGATCCGGGTCTGGTGTCTGGTGTTCCCACTACAAGCCGATCACAGGTCACTACAAGCCGATGCAGGTCACAACTTGTCCACCAGAGCGTTGTGGAGTTGTGTGTCTTTCCCACTGCCACTAAAAACCAATAGTTACAGTTTTTCTCAATTGCTTTGGTGCTATTCTCAGATCAGAATGAAGGTTCTCATAACTATTAGTTCAACCTCCACAACTGTCCTTTATGACTATAGGGATTAGGGACCTCTGAACAAATTGCAAAGCTTTTGGACCACTGTATCAGACTGAGACAGATTCTCTGCTGAAACTTATGGATCAGTCAAAATGAACTGACTTTTGAAAAGGATCAAATCATCTTTCCCATAAAAAACTAATAGTCCTCATTTCATTGCTTCAGTCATCACATACAAAATTGTTGAACTAGTTTTCAAAATCTGTCAAACTCATTGTAAATGTTGGGAGAAGACTGTATTCAAACATTTCAGGGAGAACAGGTATGTCTTTATTGGACAGTAAACCAATAAACAATCTGCTCATTTGTCAGGGTTTTTTCAGATACAGTGGGAAAGATAGATACATTTACTGACATTTAGACTTTAGATAGATAGAGACCAGATAGATAGATAGATTGTACTCAAAGGCTGTTTCTTATGTCTGTTGAATGAAGATAGATAGATAGATAGGATAGATAGATAGCCCCAGCTAGATAGTCAGCTGACAGCCATCCCAAAGGAAATTCCAATCACATTCATGCTCCTACCAAGTCGGTCTATTTAAATGTAGGCTGTCACACTGACCCCCTCGACACGGCTCTGATCGGCGCATTGCTGCGCTGGCCTCCTCCGGACCCCAGTCTCCACCTTCTCAGTGTCTCAGTGCTTTCTTCCACTCTGGGGGTTTAAATTGTCTCCCTGGAGCGACATAGCATGCGCTTGTCCATCCAGGGAGCTCCCAGAGTGGAGCTTCAGCGCCAAGCCGAACTGTATTCCATTTGTGGCTATAAATGGTTTTAATCATGACGAGAGTGTTCCTGAATGAATGACTGTAGTGTATATTTCTATTGCACGATGCTGTGAACAAATCAGAATTGCAATGAGCATATGCAGTAAAAATGTGAAACATACATATTCAGTATTAGTTACTCCACTACAGTAGGCTAATGTGTAACTTTACTGTGTCTATACATAGTGTATAGTGCTATCTTGAACATTTTCAGGTAAACAAACAACTTTTTGCATTGAAAAACACAGAGAATGGATAATGAAAACATGACAAACATTTTGTCATGCTCATAAACGATGATGGCAAGACTTTATTTTGGAAACAGTTTCATGGCTGTGTGGATGGACAATCCATTTTGAGCAAGGAGCACTTTTGAGGTTGTCCACTAGGTTTGGAAGTTTGTAACAATTGTTTTGAGAAATGCACTAACTGTTGTGCAAATGTTAAGAGTGATTCCAACCAAAGCGATTGAGAAAAACTGTAACAGTTTTTATCTCCTGGTTTTTTTCAGTGGGAAAGATAGATAGATAGATTAGATGGTTGGATGGATCATTTGGATGTTTTCATGATGGATGGATGGATGGATGGATGGATGTAGAGATGGATGGATGGATGGATGGATGGATGGATGGATGGATGGATGGATGGATGGATGGATGGATGGATGGATGGATGGATAGATAGATAGATAGATAGATAGATAGATAGATAGATAGATAGATAGATAGATAGATAGATAGATAGATAGATAGATAGATAGATAGATAGATAGATAGATAGATAGATAGATAGATAGATAGATAGATACTTTATTGATCCCAAAGGAAATTCAAGACAAGGGGTACAAGTCTGTTCTTTAGACCATTAGTTTCACTGACTGAAAAATCTAATCTGACCCTGGTGCAGCAGTCATTAACAGTTGACTGGCTGTGATTCAGTCAGAGAACAGGAAACATCATATTTCATAATATTGTAACTTTGAGCACAGCTGTCTCCTCCTCTCCATCACCAGCTGCCAAACTGAAAGAAGCATTAGCACAACAGAAACCAGTGTCAGGACATTACTTTCAAAACGCCCCCACCCCCCATGTGTCTGGGGTGTCGAAATCAAGCAGCCATTGAGAGAAAGGCCATAAATTCAAACCACCAAGGCTCACACAACATCATCAATTACTTCAAAATCATCTTTCAACTGTGTCTCATAGTACAGTGACCCCCCCCCCCCCCCCCCCCCCCCCCCCCAATGCAAGTGGTGTTTTGATGGAGACAGACCGGAGCCTGTGTGGGCTCCCTGTGGAGCTGGCCAGAGTATGTGCGATCCTGTGACTGAGCCAGCTATTGACCGGCTGCTGCTGCTGTTAAAGGAGTAGTTCACCCCAGAATGATATTTCACTTATTATCTACTCACCCTCGTGTCGACTAAGGGCTGGGAGAAGTTTCAGAGTCCTCCGTGGCTTCTCTGAGTTGCAGGAGGTCTCGGCGTAGCAGTGCATGTCCATATAACGGTTGCAAATGGACACCGGCGGTCTTCGTCACAAAAAGACACCAGAAAACATCCAAATACCTCCATGCTGCTCGTATGTAATGTCCCTCTTGTATTGAAG
Organism: Decapterus maruadsi; assembly: GCA_030347415.2. Lineage (NCBI taxonomy): Eukaryota > Metazoa > Chordata > Actinopteri > Carangiformes > Carangidae > Decapterus > Decapterus maruadsi. The sequence goes on along the minus strand of CM064892.1, from coordinate 27,110,773 downwards.
CCCTGAAATGCGAAACTGTCCCGAAAAAAATTAAATAAGTCCATATTTCAAGCTTGTTTGCAGCGGAAGCTATTTTCCTGGTCCGCCTAAGTCTCCCGAGATTTGCGTCAGCGTCAGTTAATCGCAATGACGTTGACGCAAATCTCACAAAATTTGGGCGGACCAGGAAGAGGAGCTTCTGCTGCAAACAAGCTTGAAATATGGACTTATTTAATTTTGGGGGGGGGCAATTTCTCATGGTGGGGCTTCAATGCAAGAGGGACATTACATACGAGCAGCATGGAGGTATTTGGATGTCTTTTTGTGACGAAGACCGCTGGTGTGCATTTGCAACTGTTATATGGACATGCACTGCTACGCTGAGACCCCCTGTAACTCAGAGAAGGAACGGAGGACTCTGAAACTTCTCCCAACCCTTAGTCCACACGAGAGTGAGTAGATAATGAGTGAAATATCATTCTGGGGTGAACTATTCCTTTAATGCTGCTGCTGCTGCTGCTGCTCTAGCATCAGACTCCATGCAGCAGCAGAGGCTTTGTGCTGTTGTCATGTGTTACTGTTGTTGTTGTTGCTGCTGCCTCTGGCCTCCACAGGAAGTTTGTTAAGTGTCTATTTTCTTTCACACCTCTCTTTATATTTCACACCTTGAGCTTCCTGGTGTCTCTGCTTTAGCGTGTGTGGCCTGTGTGAGTCAGATGTGAGAATGAAAGAGTGTTTCTCAGAGCTTGAGTGTAGATTGTGAGAGTGTTTTTTTTTTTTTTTTCCGTTGAGTGAAACTCCATATTAACCTGTCAGTTAATTTATAAGCTAGAAACTTGTTGTCAGACTGGCAGGAAGGTAATTTAAGCTACTTAAAGGGATAGTTCAACATTTTGGCAAATAGGCCCATTGCCATAAGCTCTATAGTCATAGCAGTAGGTTTGTTACCTTTACTTGTCAGTATAAGGCCGAGCAGAGCCGTGAGCTGTTCAGAGCTACGCTACGGAGGCTCATGGGATTTGAGAAAATAACACAGTGTTACCACACAGAGTTGTTTTAGAGGGAAATTCATGCAAAACCGCGTTCAGGGACAGCTTTTCATCAAGCAGTCTCTGTATTTACCTTGGAAACAACTCTGTCTCATAACGTTGTGTTATTATCTCATAGTGTGGTGAATGTGCAGGTCACAACTTGTCCACCAGAGCGTTGTGGAGTTGTTGGATTGTGTATTTGATGAGTTTGATGAGGGAAACCAAGAAATCCCATGAGCCTCCATAGCGTAGCTCTGAGCAGCTCACGGCTCTGCTCCGCCGTTCTAAAAATAGCTTGCACGGACAATTAAAGGTAACGAACCTACTGCTATGACTGTAGGGATTATGGCAATGGGCATATTTGCCAAAATGTTGAACTATCCCTTTAAAGCTCCAGTTGCTAGGTGATCATGTGTCTGGTGAAGGTCTTCAAGCTGATGGACAGCTAAAGTCAAGTCTACAATCTGAGTTACCATGGTTTCTAGCAAGGCAAGTGAAGCTGAGAATTGTGCATCTGTTCCACTGCTTCCACAAGTGGCACGAGGTGAAGTTTTTCCCTGACACTCCTGTCCTGGCATTGTACGCCAAATGCACATTACACACACACACACACACACACATTCACAGCCTCACCCCACCTCACTCAAATCCATTCATTCACCAACTGGCGCTGATATCATCATTTACAAAGACAAGATTGTGCCACAATAAACTTCAGTAGTCTGTCATCACAAACCAGACCCTACCACAGGCAACTACCACACACACACACATTCACACACTCCCACAGCAGCAACAGTGTGAAAGACAATCCCCTTGAGAAACAGAGTACTTTGCGCCAAAAGCTTGAGGGAGGAAATCGTGTTAAGCGACGTGTGAAACCTCCATAGAAAAGTAGATAAACTGAATGCAGCTAAAATTTCATACTGTGGGGGGGGGGGGCTTGACATCAGAGGCAGGGCCATCACAGAGAGAGGGGGCTTTTTGGTTAAGAAAGGAATTTGTCACTCAAGCTTCTAAACTCTTAAATCTCCTCTAATACAGTCCAATCAGCAGGCTCTGATGTCCAGGAGGCAGCCAGACTTCAGACTCGCCTCTGATTTTACGCCTCCTCTCTGAGGAGGAACAACAGTCTGACTTCCCAACATTGTGTGTGTGTTTGCACATGTGCCTGCCAGTGTGTGAGTGAGTGTGTGTGTGTGTGTGATGTGGGTCTAAATACCTCCCTCCTCTCTTCCCATAGTGTTTTGGCTAGTGGTTCTTAAATCCTTTTGAAGTGTCTGCTGTTATCTGGGTGTCAGCTGTGAGGAGCATAGTCAAGGTGTAGGACAACAACACACAACCTCTGTCAGACCCACAACTGGAGATGGTAAATGGAGGACAACGTTCTTTTCCTCTCAAGTGTTTGTCATTGCACTCACACTTCCTCCACAACAGCAACACAGTGAGAGCATGGGCAGGAGCATGCCCCTGTACACTCTGTGTGTGAGCACTGAAAACTACAGAAGAGGATTGGAGCCATTGTGGGAAGAAAAAAGTGAATTCTGACTTTTTTCTGACTTTAAATTCAGAATTCTGACTTTAAACTCAGAATTCTGACTTTAAACTCAGAATTCTGACTTTTATCTTAGAATTCTAACTTTAAACTCTGAATTTTGCCTTGAATCTCCGAATTCTGACTTTTTTCTTAGAATTCTAACTTTAAACTCAGAATTCTGACTTTTATCTCAGACTTTTGACTTCTATCTAAGAATTCTGACTTTTATCTTAGAATTCTGACTTTAAACTCAGAATTCTGACTTTTATCTCAGAATTCTGACTTTTATCTCAGAATTCTGACTTTAAACTCAGAATTCTGACTTTTATCTTAGAATTCTGACTTTAAACTCCGAATTCTGACTTTTTTCTGACTTTAAACTCCGAATTCTGACTTTTATCTTAGAATTCTAACTTTAAACTCTGAATTCTGCCTTGAATCTCAGAATTCTGACTTTTATCTTAGAATTCTAACTTTAAACTCAGAATTCTGACGTTAAACTCTGAATTATGACTTTTTTAAAAGTTTTTTGGCTTTTTTGTGCCCTTATTTGATAGGACAGTAGAGAGTGTGACAGGAAATGGGAGGCAGAGGGGGGGGTGCCTGACCGTTTCCTCGCAGGACTCGAACCGGGGCTATAGCCTCAACACATGGGGCGGGTGCTCTACCGACTGAGCTAAACACCGCCCCAAACAAGTCAGAATTCTGAGATAAAAGTCAGAACTCCCTTTTTTTCACAGTGGCCCTAATCCTCTTTGGCAGAAAAGTGCATGTATTCTTCATGAGAGTTAAGTAGTAGATGCCGTATGTACCGACATGAATCATTTGGACAGTCCAACCAGGAAGTGCAGCAGGACAGGCTGACTGTGTGTATGCACACCAACATTAGTGCAATGTGCAGAATATTTTTGAATCTGCTCATACACACCCTGACAGTGGTTGGTTATATGAGTTATAGTTTTGTTTCCCAGAAGGCCGTCCATGACACACACATGCACACACAGTCGCTCTAAGTTTGGAACATGTCAGCTCTCCAGCGTTCAGACCTCGCTACCCCACACACACCAAGAGTGACATTACCCACAAGAAACAACGGTATGAAGGCAGAAAATATTATTATTACAAATACAAGACGATACAATAGAAATGACCAGTGACCAGGTTTCCATGGTTGTGAACCAGATTAGATGCCTTTTATATTTGATAGTACTCGTGTTTCTGGGTTTGCAGCAGTGACGCACACACATTTTTTCCTTCGAGGGCAAATTCATCAGAGTTTTACAAACAGTGCACTGTTCAGCTGTGCAAGCCGACTTAATTACAACTATTTATTTCAGTCTGAGTTTTAGTCAAACTTTGAATTTAATTATTTTGGATACATGGACACACAACTGGGAGTAATGGTTTTTCCTTCCAGGCTACTGAATGACACAACACTCCACGGGCTGGGAGCGTGTCATTCACATGCAGTGTTGTAGAAACCCTGGTGGCATTATGTTAGTGTTAGTGAATCCCTACAAAGGAAAAAGAAGCTCAGATTGTGCAAATTGGAGATTTATACATCATTAAATATCATTAAGTACAATAACTGTGAGCTAAGTCTGCTTCTAAAATGAGTGTTATCTTGCTAATATATGGTCCAGCTAGATTGAAAAGATGTAAGACAGGAAACTGGGAGGAGTTTAAATTCCATTTAAATATGACTGAATAATATCTGTTAGTTCAGAATGCAGTCTAAAGTGCTTTAATACCATTATCTGCTAAATCTGTGTCACCAGTGTAACTGTAGCTATGGTTACTAAGAGCTAGGAAGGATGGACACTGTGCATCTGTCCATCAAAACTTTTAGTCTTCAAAGTTGAAGGGGACATATGGTAGAAATACCACTTTCTGAAGGCTCTTTAACAGATATGTTTGTTTTGCCTTCAGGCCCCAAAATGTGACAATTGACATAAAAATGTGTAATGTTCAGGCTCCCTAGGTTGAAATCCATGTGGTTTTATGAGCTGTTCCCTCAGATGTCTTCACCCCACCCCTACCTGCTACCAGTAGAAGGGGCGGGGCAAGAAGTGGTTCATTTGCATTTAAAGGGACACGAAACGTTGAAGAGGGCGAAAAGAGCAGTGATGTTTGATCCTTGGGTAAAGCCTGTCACAGACAGGTTTTTAAAACACCTGGGAACTCATTTAATCTGTGGAAAAGGGACAGAATATGTCTCCTTCAGGAACTGGCTGCACAGGGGTGGCACTGGGGGTCTTCCCCCTCTGTCCTGGCAATTGTTGAAAAATCACTCCTCTAAGTGCCCTAATGTCTCCAAAATGTTATTAAAGTGCCCTTAGGAGCCAAAATGTGTGCAAAGGAAAAAGTGCCCTCATGGACGCCAAAATGTGTATTAAAGTGCCATCATTAAATATGCCCTTAGGAGCCAAAACTGTGAGCTAAGTCTGCTTCTAGGAGCCAAAATGAGTGTTATCTCATGGAGCCAAAATGCTAAAGTGCCCTGTAGGAGCCAAAACATTGAAAAGTGCCCTCTAGGAGCCAAAACGTGTGCTAAAGTGAGTTCTAGGAGCCAAAACGCATTTAAAAGTGCCCTGAGGAGCCAAAACTGTTAGTTCAGAGCCAAAAGTGCTAAAGTGCTTTCATGGACCAAAATTATCTAGGAGCCAAAACATGCTAAAGTGCCCTCTAGGAGCCAAAACGCATGCTAAAGTGCCCTGTAGGAGCCAAAACATGTGCTAAAGTGCCCTTAGGAGCCAAAACGTGTAAAGTGCCCTCTTGGAAGCCAAAATGTGTATTAAAGTGCTCTCTAGGAGCCAAAATGTGTGCTAAAGTGCCCTCATGTCCATCAAAATGTGTATTAAAGTGCCCTTCTAGGTGCCAAAACATATGCTAAAGTCCCCTTTCTAGGAGCCTTTAAAACGCATGTTTGTTTTGCCCTGTAGGAGCCAAAACATGTGCTAAAGTGCCCTCTAGGAGCCAAAACGTGTGCTAAAGTGCCCTCATGGTTGAAAATGTGTTTTAAAGTGCCCTCTAGGAGCCAAAACACTACCTGTTAAAACAGGCCAAATGGTTCATTTGCAAAAGGGCAAAAATTTGCCAACCAAATGCACCACATCACTCAGTGAAAGTGTTAGGAGCCACATCTAGGAGCTCAAACCTGTCAAAGTGACAGGTTTTTCAAACACCTAGGTGAACCATTTTTTCCTTTCCGCCCCTGGAAAAGTCTGGACAGCCACTGGTCTCTAACGTTTTTCTTCTTCAGTTGTGACCCTGTTTCTTCCTTCATTATGAGCTTAACTATGCGTATACGTCCTGTGGTCACTGTAAGGATGAACTTGAGACGACGGGCATCTTGACGGGAGTCATGTGGGGTAGTAATGGCTGGGACAACTAATGTGATTTATCATCTGTCAACATGCTTGTTTGTTGCTTGTTCATATTCTGCTTTTGTTCATTTTTGGCTTGTTGTGCGTCTTCGAGTCAGTGGAAACATTTAGTCTCCTCTGTCCTCAGATATGGCTGGTGTGTCCGTGTGTCCTCCAGTAGCCATGGAGCGGGGCCTGGAGCTCCTGTGTCAGCTGCTGGAACAATGGGGCCAGGTTCCTTCAGGGTTCCTCACTCTGATGCAGTGGCTGCTGGGAGATGGAGAAGGCAACGAGCAGCCAGTCTCAGACAAAGCCTCTAGTCTGGTGGGTTTCTGTTCTATAACTTGGTCTCAGGGTGGATTACCCTCATGTGTCCTCTTGATGTTAATGACAACTTCCATTGCTACACTGTGGTACAAGAACATCACACACTAAGACAGTAGGTTTTCCTCCAAGTCAAACTTAGGACTGTCGTGGTTACGGTCTCTGCCAGGAAAGCACCGGATGGAACAAACAGGATATTTCAATTGATCATGAGCAATTTAATCAACAAGTTACTATGTTGTAACCACCGCTCGCTCATAGAAACATTATAGAAAGAACAGAAAACTCCACTCCTGCTGCCAGTGAAGGCAACAGCTCAGTTCAGACGTTAAAAGCTCGCTGTTATTGACAAACTTGTGATTCATGTTGGTTGGGCTCAGATGAGCAGAAATGTGTTTAGTGTAAGAAATATTCTGCAATAACAGCTTTAAATGTCAGCTGTGCTTTTACAACTTGCTTAAAGGATAACTTTCGTTTTTTACAACCTGGACCTTATTTCTAGCATCAAATACGATCATTTACTCACCCTGACAAGTTTGGTGTCATTTGGCAGTCACAGTAGGAGACATTTCCCAATCAGGAGGCAATTGATGGTTGTTGGAGACAGAAAGATTAAATTTATCTCAAAATTTGTTCACCAAAACTGATGATACACTAGTGTTATTCCCCTGCTCTGGCATGTTATCAACATCCTGCTCCTCTAGGTTGACCTACTAACCTCTGATCTGGATGATGTCATAACGTCAGTTGCCCCTGTCTGATAATAATCATTTTCGGCATTCGGGTAGCATTAAGCTCAACGGACCAGAGCTGTAGTGAGGATCAGGCTAAGGAATCCAAACAAATCTCATCCAGTTGCTCATTTTGTTCTTAACGAGTCAAAAGATGCAGAAATGGACCCATTGCTTAAGTTTATCCATGTTTAGTTGGTGTTGGAGATGACATCATCCAGATCAGACAGGTCTCTAGAGTTGAGAGGATGTTGTAAAAAATAACATGCCACCTCACAGGATACCTTGTGTCAGAGTTGCATGTGTATCATCACAAAATCTGACCATTTTAAACAAAATGTCAAGATAATGTGTTATTTAGAAAACGAATGAAAACTGACTAACTGCAATGCATTTCAATGGACGTGGAAGCAGAGAATGTCCGAGTGTATGGGCTAGCTATGCGCACTGTGATTGGCTCATCGTGTTTGGGGGCGTGGCTTAGCCATAGGTCAAACCCCACTAACTGACATTTTGCACTTGCCCAGGATGAGGAGGACTTCCTGTTTGAGAAGGGGGATCTGAACTTGTGGGCCGAGCCCGTCCAGTGGGTGAAGCTGCTCCACAGGAACCTCAGCTCCCTGGTCCAGACCTTCAAGCAGACCCAGCAACACGCAGGCCCAGACCCAGACCCAGACCCAGTCCAGCTCCACTCCCTGTCCACCCAGGCCCAGGCCAAGGCCCTCAGCTCCCAGCAGGCCCTGGACACCCTCCCCCCCCTGCCCCAGTTCTCCTGCCCCATGGAGCACGCCCGGCTCACCCTGCAGCACCAGCGAGCTGCGCTGGCTCTGGATGTGCTGGAGAGGCTGAGCCAGAGCAGTTCCTAATATTCCAAAATGAGAATGTTTTCAGAGAAAGGAACCAACACACGAGACCACTGGTCCTGGTCTTCTGATGATGACATGAAGGGAATGAAGGCAACGTTTTTTTAATCTGTACTTGTCTCTTTTGTTGTCTTAAGACTTTACCCTCACTGTTTTAATTTTTATAATCACTGTTCCTTGATATCTTTATAAATAAATAAATGTCTCAAATCACAATATGGATTCTCCTGCCTCTCTAAAAGGAAAGACAAAGCCTGGTGTGTCTCTTTAATTGTAATAATCAAGCAGGGGAGGGACGTAACAGACAATGTTAGCATTATGGGAACACATGTGAGGAAGTGTGGCAGTTGTTAAGGCATAACAATAATTCAGGCCCAGCTTGTGCACGGCAACACTGTCCTCTTTATCACTGGGAATGTGTCACGCGACAAATTTCAACAGTGTCAGCATTGAGTAAACAGACTGTTGTGCTTCCTGCGTGTCTACCAGGGATTAAAGGTTTGGAACAAAACAACTTGGAGCCTCAAGCTTCAAGTGCTCACTTCAATGGTGTGATTGTGCAGCGAGCCAAGCTTTAGAACCACAGTATGGGATTGTGATAGTAAGTGTTCACACTGACACGTCACCAAAGTTGTATTTCAGCGTACGCTTTTACCTCTACTGTATGTTTACACAAGGTGTTATTTTCCTGTGATATTTAATTTACTGCAGGATTCTTCCCATCGGACTGTGTTTTATGCTTCCCTTCAGTTTGAGCTGGTTATGTAATTAGGAGGACAGCACAATGGACTACTGTCCTCTGTGTGTGTGTGTGTGTGTGTGTGTGTAAAACTGTGTGTGGATTCATGCTGCTCGCTCATACAGCTGGACCCTTCTCCCTCTCTCCCTGGTAGCCATGTTCCCTGTTACAGTAAAACTGACGTAATGTTTTGGAACGGCTCGACATCCCCCAATAAAAACAGAGCCGTGTGATGGGAGAGCGGTTTGCGTGGACGGGGAGACGGGGACATGTTGGAGGGATTTCTCAGGAGCCTCGTCGTGTCTGTCCTTTGCATTAAACTATTTATCACAACTTGCAAAGCGCAAATAGTCCTGGGGCAGCCCTCAGCCTAATTTTAGGCTTGGTAGTAGTAGATTCCAAGCTCTTATGTCACTTGTTTTTCGCCTGTTGCTATTTTCCCTTTTTTTTTCCCCCTAACCTTGCTCCTTCCTTCAACCGAACCATTCAGCACTCCAGAGAATATTGAATCATGTCACAGAAAGAGAAATGATTTTTAAACCACTCTCTCAATTACTCCTATATGGAAAAGACTTAGCGGTTACCAGTGTCGCAAAACCTGCAATTTCTGGTGATGTGTTGTTGCACGGCATATTTACACCCCAAACACCAAGATATGAGGAGCTGGAGCCGTGATCCTCTGCTGCCAACTCTGCTTCTTTCCACTGTGGTTTGTAAACTTGACACGAGTCCAAGAGTAGAGAGGGGTAGTTTGACATCTCCATGGATATTTTGCCATCCCATGATGGTAAAATCATGCTGGGAGAGGGAGGGGGGGGGGTGGGTTATTGCTGCTTCACTCCACTCTTAGGCTGTACATGCTGTGGTGACTCTACTGCCAGTGGCGTGTTCAGGGAGTGGCCTTGGGTGGCACGGGCCACCTCTGGACTGGCCCCTCAAAATATAATGCTCTATAGCCCAGTCAGAGGCATTCTGTTGTTTATACTGGCTTTTGACAAGTTTTTTTCCCAAGAATTAAAGCAGATATCAGCGGTACGGCCGTTTTGGCTAATGCTGCATTCAAGGCAGGCTTTTGAAACCGTAAGTTACAGCTTCAAGTCACAACTACAACTTTGTAGCGTTCCAGGTAACCTGTAACTCGTGTTTTTACCGTCCTGTTGTCTGTGAAAGTCACTATAACGGCCTCTCGTAACTTCCGACCCGTGAACTCGTACCAGATCGAACTTCACAGGAAGGAAAAACACAAGTTACGAGTTTCCTTGAACGCACCATGAGTTAGCAGCCCCCGCCCTCGTCATGCATCTATTGGTCCTCGTACTACGTCACCACATTCACGCGCACCCCTTGGCTGCACACACAGCCCTTCATGCCGTTCTCTCTCCTCATTGGATAACACTTGTATCCCACAAGGAAAGTTTTCTCTTCGGGTTACAGCAGAGCAGAGTGACGGAGAGACTCGTGTTACGGCTGAAACACTCCATGTAAGTGATTGCTGACGGAAAATAGGACTATTTAGGACTTAATTTAACAAAAACATTCCACTGATATCTGCTTTAAATATTGAGGTTTTCTGAATAGGATAGACTAGAATAGAAAACTACTCTATTGATCCCCCTGGAGGGAAACTCCAAGAAAAAAAGACATGAGCAATTTATAACTTAAAATGATAGAAATACAAAGTTTAAGTGTTTATTACAGCCACTTCTGTATTTTTACTAATAGTAGGTCTAGTGTTCCTTGCAGTTAGTAATTGAACTAGCTATGGGTTTTGCAGACACAACTGGGTATGGCCAAAACCTGTGTTGGGTGTGTGTTTGCGTGTGCACGCGCATACATGAGTAGCCTAACGTAAGCCTACGCAGGGCCGTTGCTAGGAATTCTAGGCCCCCTTAAAGAATACTAAAGTGGGCCCCTACCCCCTTAACTTTTCCAGTTTTTTTTCTTATACTATGTATGTATTATTATTTTTTATTTAGCCTACTTTGTTTTGATGCTAATGCAGCATTACTATGAGTACTAGTCAGGGTCTTATGCAGAATAATTCATACAAAGATTAGACTACTGGGGTTTTTTGTGGGCCCTACTGGGCGCTGGGCCCCTAGAATTATCATCACTTTTCTCCCTTATACAACGGCCCTGGCCTACGTAATGTGTGCGTACAGGCGCTCATGCTCACCCACCGTAAGTCAGGGCCCCACTTGGGCCACCCCTATCCAACATGTCTGGACGCGCCCCTGTCTGCTGTCACACAACAGGTTTTGCAAAAAAAGAACCAACGCAGCCGTGATGGCTGTGAGCTGTGTGCGGACACACTGCAGAGAGGAGGACATGTCATGACATCACTGCAGACTGTTTGGGTCCATGTACCTTTCCATCCTGCTCCAGCTCTGCTCAGCAGATGGCGCTTCAGTCGTTTACAGTCACTTCTCCTGTTGCTCTCATGGGGGCAGTGTTGCGCCGCTGTATCACTATAAAAAAAAAAGCCACATTCCTGCAGTCTGGGCTCCTCACTGGGGAAAAACAAGTTAGAGAGAGGCTGAGAGTGCTTGAAAAAAAAAAAAACTATAACCAAAGCAACTCCTCTTTGTGTTCATAATGATTCAACACGCTGCGCTTTAAGAGAGACACTTTTCTAATCTTAAGGTGAAGTCAACATTTCCCGGTTTAGTTTTGAGACAGTGGGTCCAGAAGTAGGTCATGTGAGCACACTAGGTATTAACTGTCTATTTTTCCATGTGAAGTAGACTGGAATAGGCTGCTGCTGCAGTGTGGAAGTTGATTATGCAACCAGTGGAGGCTAAAAATTGTACTGCACTCTGCCTGGACTCCTCTGTTCATACTTGTGGTCTCACCCCATCCACAGGGAGAGAGGGAGGGAGGGAGAGAGGGAGGGAAGGACAGTTTCCTTCCATTACAAACACATGTGTCAGCTTCCAAGTGTGGTGGTCCAGAGGCTAGCGGGGTGGCCCCTCGCCACCGGAGGGACAAACTCCGGGGCATGACAGAGGGACTTTGAGGAACCGTTTCACTTATATTTTTAAGTTGAGTTAAGGAGCTTTAAGCTTTAGAGAAGCCCCCCCGCGCCCCCACCCCTCAACTCACTGCTCCACAAGAGGACCAAAGTGTCAGTGACTATGGTTAATTGGACAGAGAACAGCCTGTAGACATAGTAGACTTCCCTTGACGGCTCTACATTCTTTCACAGCGAGAGACAGCCCAGAAAGCAAAACCAACTTCCACAAAATTGGATGTGTGATTAAAAGAGAGAGAAAAAAAAACTAGGGAGCGGAGGGAGGGGGGCTGTGCTGGGTTAGATTTCAAGGCGTGGTGTTGAAGAATAGGTGGCCAACCGGTGAATGGGGAGGGGGCGGCTCCTCACAAAAGTTTGTACTAAGTTGAGTTCGCCCCTCCCTGGACACCGACTAGCATTTATATTGGTGCGGAGGAGCCGGGGCGCACAGCGAAGCACCCTGGCTCTGCGCTTCACGAGGGGACTGAACAAACCCACCTCCAACCCAACAACAGTACTAACCTTCTCCCCCTCCGCCTGCCTTCCTCTGCGGACTTAAGACTGCACACTGACTTTTAAAAACAACTTTTTCCACAACCAAAACCAGTCGTGGCACAAACTACCGCCCGTCGCATTCAAGGATCCTGGTCGGTCCTCCATGAAAGAGGGAGCGCGACAGCAAACTTGGGGAAAAGACATGTCTGCGACCGTCTTGTCTGCTTTCTACGACATGGATATGCTGTACAAGGTAAAGATATGAGCAACTGGAGCGGGTTTTGTCCGGTATTCGAGTGCAAACATCTGGGCTGGAGCAGGATTAGCATGCCTCGGCTAGAGTAAAGTTAGCATTGGTTAAGCTGCAACAAGTTGCAGCCTGCACTCAGAGTCTTCTACGCCATGTGCTCTGCATCGCAGACTTTGTTTGCTAACTTTCTGTCTTTTCCTTCCAGCAGCAAGATAAAATGAACATGAACGCCCTCCACATAAACAGCATGCTGGACAAGAAGGCGGTGGGCGCCCCCGTCACGACCACCACGGCCACCGGCGGCTCCTTCGCTCCGGGATTTTTCCGCAGAAACTCGAGCAGCAGCAACGTGGAAGCGATGAACAACGGCAACAAGTACCCGGTGGGCTCCTACAGCAGTCTGAAGGAGAACACGCCGAGCAGCAACAGCAGCGCCACGGTCCTCATGAACAAGGAGAACAAGTACCGCGACCGAGCTTACAGCGAGAGCGGCGACCGGGGCGTGCTGCAGCAGAAGCCCGGCTCTCAGATCAACTCCACCCGCTACAAGACCGAGCTGTGCCGGCCCTTCGAGGAGAACGGGGCGTGCAAGTACGGGGAGAAATGTCAGTTCGCTCATGGCTACCACGAGCTGAGGAGCTTGTCCCGCCACCCAAAGTACAAAACGGAACCGTGCCGCACCTTCCACACCATCGGTTTCTGCCCGTACGGCCCCCGGTGTCACTTCATCCACAACGCCGACGAGCGCCGCCCCGCTCCGGTCGCCAACGCTAACGTGCAGACCGGGGAGCCCCGGTGCGGCGGCTACGGCCAGAGGGAATCGCTCCTGCCGCAGCAGCAGCAGCAGCAGCTCGGCTACACCCAGAGGGACAGACCAAAGCTCCACCACAGCCTCAGCTTCTCCGGCTTCTCCACCCACCACGGACTCGAGTCTCCCCTGCTCGACAGCCCCACGTCACGAACCCCGCCGCCCCCCACCACCGCCTCCTCCTCCAGCTTCTACGAGGAGGTGCTGTCCCCCTCCTCCTGCATCAACAGTGCCTTCGCTTTCCCCGGACAGGACCTAAAATCCTTACTGGCCCCCCTGGCTGTGCACAACCCCGGCGGCTACGCTAACAACCACTCCACTGTCGCCTACTACGGGAACATGCAGAGCAGCGTGTGCCCCCCCTCCCCTCCGACCTACAACATGAGCCACTTGCAGGCGCTGCGCCGCCTCAGCGAGTCGCCGGTGTTCGAGCCTCCTCCCAGCCCGCCAGACTCGCTCTCTGACCGGGACAGCTATGCGAGCGGGTCCCTCAGCTCTCCCGGGAGCCTCAGCGGCTCCGAGTCTCCGAGTCTGGACGCTGGAAGACGTTTGCCAATCTTCAGCAGGCTGTCGATTTCTGATGACTAATGTTTTGTTTTCAAACGGATTTATGGACGGGTCAGACATGGGGGGGGTCAGGGGGGTGTCAGTGTGTGAGCTAGACTGTCTTTCTAACAGAGGATCCAGGTCGAGCACCCCCCCTCCCCTCCACTTCAGCAGCATACACCCTGCTAAAGTGCCTTTGAGCAAGACATTGAAATCCTAGCAGCTGACCCGGCTCTGACCCCCCTGGAGGGGGGCATGAGGAGAGAATTACATCCACAGGGATCAACGAATCTTCAAACAGTTTAAAGTGTCCTTGACTTGGCATTAGTCTAGTTTTTTTCTCTATGTAATATAGCTGTATTAAAAATAGATAGCAAACAGAAGGCATTCCAACAGTGCCTTGCCCGAGGGCTCATGGCAGCCCACTCTCCCTTTTGCTCTATCAGGCAAGCCACACTTTTCCTGGGATTAAATGTGTGTAACATGACTTGACAAGAAGAAGAGACAGTAAGCGGTTTCAGATTTCCCATCCTGCCAAGAATATGCCTTGACTCAAAGTAACAGCTTTTTGTCTTTATCAACGTGTGTGTGTTTTTTTGTTTTTTTTTTCCCTTTTCTTCTCTGAAAGCTTCAGCTTCCATTCCAGATCTGTCTCCTCCCAGCGCCACCCAGTGGTTCGTTTGGTTAGTCTAGTTTGTTGCTTGGTTAAAAAGCACTCTTGAGTTGGGTTTGTTTGGGGAAATCACTGCTGATGGTTGAATATATATTTTTTTAGCTGTTTTTGAGTGATTTACATAGCAGTGCATAACTGGCTATGGACTATTTAACTTATTTATTATCTTGTGAAAAAGTATAGGCTACATTGGTAATTTGTGTCCATACTGTATTTATCAAGTATGATGAAGCAATAGATCTATATTCTTTTATGTTTAAATTATGATCGCCATTATTAATCTGCATAAAGTGGAGTGTATGTTCTTTTCACAGTAATATATATATTTTGTTTTCTCCTTTTTTTTGTAACTTCGCTTGGTTATTTTTATTGTAAATGAGTAAAAAAAATCTTAATTTAAGAGAACGTATGAGATATTTATTTCATTAATTTTGTTTCCTTGTTTACGTTATTAAAAAGTTTGCGTGATTGCTGTTTGCTCCTGAGGTTGTGTCAGTGCTGTAGAAGGCTCTTTTTTTTTCTTTTTTTTTCTCGAGGATCCCTATTTAGATGTTTCTGTAGAATGTAAACGATGTGGTTGTACAGACCGTCCAAACCTTACTTCTTTTGTTGATCTAGATCAGACGTCAGTGACAAAGAACCCAAGTCAATAAATTAACCAAAAAGTATTTTGTTTTCCTTCTGTTTGCACGAGGACACACTGTGATTCCAGCCACGTGCTAAAGAATGTAGCAATCCCTTGTGCCCCAGTATTATTGTGTAGTGCCTAAGGGGTTCACCATCTTGACATGCCTTAAAATTAACCAAATAAAGTATTTTTCCTGCTTGGCATCTTTTTTTTTTATACACAAGTCGAATTGAATGTAGTGTTGGATTCTGAGAGTTTTTGTTTTTTGAGGTTGTTACCACTCAGACACTCTGATAAACAACCATGACCTTTCTCTAAACCCCCATTCCTCTTATTTTGGTTCCTATGCTTGTTTTTGTTTTGTTTCTTTGTTCTTTTGGTTTTGAAATCTAGTCTGATTCTTGAGTTTGCTGGAGGGGGAAGTGGATGAACACGTTTGGTTTGTACATAGTAGGTACAGGGGGATGCGCACTATGTACTTTTGACTACTTTATCAGAAGTAAAGCTTTTTGAATGTAACAAAAAACGGACAAAAAGACAATGAGAGTTGTAATATTTTTTGGGGAGTCAGTTCACTACAACTTGAGTGTGAGACTGTTAACTTTGTACTGTACATTTTTTTGTAGTTCTCCCAATAAAAATCATTTTGAGAAAAAGTTTTGGACTGCTTGGCCTGTGATTTCTCCCACATTTGGAGAGCGAGGAGTTGGCAGGTGACGATCTATGGAAAACGTGGACTGATGATGTTGAGGCGCGTAACGTCTCTGGTTCTCATGCTGCGTCAGTGGGATTCTAGTCTTCCTCCAGTGGAGACAGGCAGGAGGGGGGACTGGAGTCCTGTAGCTGCCCTGGAACCCTGGGGGGGCTTGTAGCACCCTGTAATGTCATAATTCCCTGAAAATGTAATAACACCGGAAAATGTAATAAAATTTGCACTTAAACTCGATTGAAAATGTAATAAAATCCAATAATGTAATAAAATGTCCTGACTGATATTGTAATAACATTTTTACTGATAATGTAATACATTGTTACATAACTCCAGGTGGGTTCAATTGCAGACCTTGAGTAGCATACAGCCATATGTACATGTCGATACTCAGGGACATGCAACTACATCCTGGTCTCACTGAGTGGGTGATGGATTAACCTCCAACTTCCCATTTCTCTAACCATACATTTCTATATTTTTGTGTTCATTAGCCCGACCTCTCGTTTCTCTGATTTAAGTAACCCTCACCCTGTTACAACCAAAAACGTAATAACGGCCAATAACGTAATAATTTTGGCCATTTCAAATGTAATAAAGCCAATAGTGTAATAATGTGCCAATAATGTAATAAAACTTTTGAGGCTGGATAATGTAATAAGGCATTACATTTGGCACCAGTTATTACAAAAAAGGTTTTTTCAAAATGTAATAACTGTAATAACCAGCCAATAATGTAATGCCTTATTACATTATCGGCAAAAAGTTATTACGTTATTGGCTCAAAAGTTTTATTACATTATTGGCACATTATTACACTATTGGCTTTATTACATTTGAAATGGCCAAAATTATTACGTTATTGGCCGTTATTACGTTTTTGGTTGTAACACACCCTAACCATAAACCTCTTCAATACACTGGATTAATGGGTAGTCAGAGAAATAGGGGGTCAGACTTTTGGGCGGTTGGACTGATGTATTCTCCCCACATGGAGACCCCAGGTAGGTAAATCTCATAATATACTATAAGTATGACAATTTGTCAAGTATTACATGATCAGTTTTGGGAAAAAAACACCTGAAAATGTAATAAATTCCCAATAATGTAATAAGGTATTATTATTGGTTGACTTATTACATTATTGGGTTTTATTACATTTTCAATCGAGTTAAGAACAAATTTGATTACATTTTCAGGTGTTATTACATTTTCAGGAAATGATTACATTATAGGGTGCTACAGGGTTTTGAAGCAAGTGTTGGTTCCTTGTCCTCAACATACAGTAAAAGCACTGAGTTTCCAGAGGAAGGCACTGCGTCCTGTCCAGAGTAGGAACAACTGAGACGGGGAAAAAAAATCTGATTCAGGAAGCAACACCACCACGAGAACTGAGCGCCATGAATAAAACCAATTTAATATTACATAATGTGTAATGTTCTGTTGTAAACAGAGGGCAGCGACATCTGCACCATGTGAGGAATGAGCTCTGGAATTTTAAAATGGAAAATGTGCAGGAACACAGCACGCTGCAGCCACACGCAGCACATTCAGGTGGCTGAAGCTGTAAGTCTGTCTGGGGCTTCGCCATCACAGTAAGATTTTAATCTTTTAATAAGTTCTGCATTATGATCCCAATTTGTGACAAAAGTGTATGCTGCCGGCTCTGCAAGGGGGGAGCACAGAAATAGGAAGTCTATATGAAGATTTAGCACAAGCTTTGATTTATTTCAGACAAGGGAAATGTCTGTTTAGTAGATCTGCTCATAGCACCTGTGAAAAAAAGATGTGGTGACATCACTTTTGTAACAGTAATAGTGGGGGTCACAGGTCACCAGTGTATTTTATAAACTCATGTTTTTGAAGCACAGTAATAGTACACTTTCCCTCAAACACACTTGAATAGACTTGCAAAATAACAGTGGAAACAATCAATAATACATGTGAAGTACAGTGTCTGAGTGAATGTTAAAGGGATAGCTCAACATTTTGGCAAATTGGCAATTCCCTATAGTTATACCAGTAGGTTCGTTACCTTTATTTGTCGGTGCAAGCAACTCTGTGTGGTAACGTTGTGTTATTATCTCATAGCGTGGTGAATGTGCAGGTCACAACTTGTCCACCAGAGCGTTGTGGAGTTGTTGGATTGTGTATTTGATGAGTTTGATGAGGGAAACCAAGAAATCCCATGAGCCTCCGTAGCGTAGCTCTGAGCAGCTCACGGCTCTGCTCCGCTGTTCTAAAAATAGCTTGCACCGACAATTAAAGGCAAGGAACCTACTGCTATGACTATATGGACTATGGCAATTTGAACTGACTGCTGTGAAAAATCATTGGGCCTCACCTGAGTATGTGTCATGTTTTATTTTGTTTGTTTGTTTTAATCCCTGGGAAGCTGTTAGTGTGAGTGATATCATGGTGAACTGAGGTCAGTCAGGCCAGACCAGTGGGGGAACTGAACATCAGCTATCAACCCATAACTGATTAACCCAGCAGCTGTAGATGTGTTTCTACTATTGGCCACTTGAGCAGGTAAAACAGGGGCAGTAGGGAATTTTTCAACTCACCAAGCATGTAGTGGGGCAAACAAACATCCTTCCCCCCCTGCCCTGTTTGCACTGTCATATTCGCTCACGTCTAGACCAAATAACAGCCCCTGATGTTATTCTCCCTCGATTTCCTGGAGCTTTTCAAAGAAAAACTCCTTTCTCCGGGCCATTCTGCAGAGTTATCAGTGGCAGCAAAGGCATTAAGAAAATAAAGGGCTAAAGAGTCATGCGGTGCCTGCAGTTCACGCCAAGATAAGGCAGGGTGATAAGGCCTCTGGCAAATATTTACCGTGTCCTCAGGATTTCATAATGAAGTGTTTATCAGAGCAGAGCCAATGTAGCCGGCCCGCCAAGTGGGATCCACACCACTATGACTCCATCAACAAACTCACATACATTTAATTGAGTGTCTCAACGTTCATATATATAAGTTATGTCTGTGAAAGGTTAAGCGTTTCTTTAAAAGGATGTGGCCTGTGTGTAGTGTTGTTTGTGTGTGCACACAGGGGTCTTTCTGTTTAATGGGGTCTGGAGCTCCTACAATGAAAGGAAACACTCTCTGACTTGTGATTAGAGCAGGAAGAGTCCCACTTCCCGGCCACCACCCATTTCCACCTCTTCTTCGTCCTGCTGTTTTTCCTCCTCCTCCTGTTTCCCTTCTCCTCTGTAGTGGCGGCTCCTAGAAGTTACTATTTGTGTTGCTGTACTGGGAAGCCAAGCTTGTCCTGGTATTGTTTTGGCATGCTAAGCCCAGACCTAGGGTCAAGTAGTAACAGCACATACTTTGGAGACTTTGTTTCAGCCTACATGGGTGCCAGATGGGTGGCTGCTTTCCAGATAGAGAGCAGAGAGCAGAAGCTGGTCATAGTCTGTATCAAAAAGCCAAATTAGAAACAGATAAGGCCTTAACCCTGCATTTCACCCCACTTTCCCTCAGGTTCTGTTCTTGTGGATTTAGTAAAAAAAAAAAAAAGAAAGAAAGAGGGGGGGTGGGTCGCTGATTACAGAGATTTAAGCTCTCGTCCTGTTTTTAATTAGCTATAATTGTGACTTATAATTAAAATGAAAGTCAACAATTTCTCATTATAACTAGAAGAGCCCAGGGCCCATAGGCGCAGTCTGCTGTCATAAATTACAGAACTGTACAAGTCTTTCCTGTTTGCTTTTCTGTGATTGCCAACTTTGACACTACTCTAGTTTCACAATAGAAGAATATGAGGCATGTGCTTGTGTGTGTGTGTGTGTCTAGAAACCTCACCCAGCTGTGTGAGATGCAACTGCAACACTCAAACAAATACAGCAGCACTGAGTTCAAATGAGCTAGAGACGACGAAGCAGCCATGTTTCATGTTGTTGCTGTAATGTGAAGGCAGATGCTATAACTTCATTTCAAGGTCATGATGAAGCTGAAAATGTGATCATTGCTCTGAATTCACAGCCAGGAAGCAGCCTGTGAAGCACAACCATGTTCCCTTTGAGCAAATAAACAACATCTTCTTCCTGTAACGCATGAAGGGATGAATCAGTAAGAAAAGACACACACACACATGCACTCACACACTCTCTCAGCTCAATAACAAGCTGTTTGCCATTACAGCTTGACTTGACCAAGCATAACAAATGCTATAGAGATATTTCATACCTAACTTGTACAATTTGTCGTTTTCATGTTGTCGTCTGTTGCACCACAGTGAGTATGACACATGAGATCTAAACAGATTTTATCACAATAGTTTGAAAAGGAAATAAACACACATCATCTCAGCAGGAAACATGTTTGGTCTTGTCTGCACTTACACTCCTATTGCCATCAATTAAGTCTACATAATGATAATGTCTTCAAAGCTGCACTGATCAATATGTTTTGTATTATCGACAAATGACAAGGCAAAGCCATTTTATTTGTATAGCCCGTTTTTCACAACAGTTTGTCTCAAAGGACTTCACATGGCATCATAACAACATCCTCTGTCCTTAGACCCTCACATCCACTGAGGAGAAACTCCATGGAAAACCCTTTAACAAGGAAAAATCAGAGAAACCTCGTGGTGAGCAACAGAGGAGGATCCCTCACCCAGGACGGACAGATCAATATGGTTTGTATTATCGACAAATGGGGAGGGGAGAGGAGAGGAGAGGAGAGGAGAGGAGAGGAGAGGAGAGGAGAGGGCTCCATGTAACCAGATGTGTCCCCCAGCAGTCTAAGCCTACAGCAGTGTAGCTACAGGAGATCAAATGGAGCTACCTGGAGATAAAAGCCCTGTCATAAAGGAAGGTCTTCAGCCTAGACTTAAATGTAGTCAGAGGAGATCAGAGGAGAGGAGGAGAGGAGAGGAGAGGAGAGGAGAGGAGAGGAGAGGAGAGGAGAGGAGAGGAGAGGAGAGAGGAGGGGAGGAGGGAGGAGAGGAGAGAGAAGGAGAGGGCTCCATGTAACCAGATGTGTCCCCCAGCAGTCTAAGCCTATAGCAGCGTATAGCTATAAATGGTTCAGAGCTACCTGAACCAGCCCTAAAGGAAGGCCTTAAGTCTAGACTTAAATGTTAGTCAGAGTGTCTGTTTTCTGACCCATGGTTTACCAAAGTTTGACCACTAGAAAGGTGTCTGGTTCCACAGTAGCTGGTTGTAAAGGCTCTAGGTTCTGTCTCCCAGTCTGTTTCTAGAGATACTGGGAGTCACTAATAGACCTGCATTCTGGGAGCGAAGTGCTCTGCTAGGACAGTACGGAGTGATTAGTTCTTTCAGATAGGACGGAGCTTTATCATTAAGAGCCTTATAAGTCAGTGTGGCAAGGTGAAGAGGGCCCGGGCGGGCTTCGAACCCCAGACTCTCGAGTCGGAGTCATGCGCGCTAACCAGTCGGCCAAAGGGACATCCCCTTGGCCAAGTAGCCAGGGCACATGATCAACTGGAGGCATAGTGACAGGACCACCACTGTCACATCAGCAGGAGGATTTTGAAGTCTATTCTAAATCCTACAGGAAGCCAGTGGAGAGAAGCTAAGGTGGGAGAGATGTTCTCTCTTCTTAACTCCTGTCAAAACCCTCGCTGCAGCGTTCTGAACTAGCTGGAGACTCTTGAGAGAGTTTTTGGGACATCCTGACAGGAGCGAGTTACAGTAGTTCAGCCTAGAAGTGATAAATGCATGCACCAGTTTCTCAGCATCACTCTGGGAGAGGATATTCCTGATCTTAGTGATCTTAGTTTTGTGTGGCGGTTTTATTGTTGTAACCTCCGTTGGCACTGGAAGCGGCGTCACGCACTTCCGGGTCACGGGGTGATTTAAACCCAGGACAATCAGTGCCAGGTGTTGCTGGTCCAAGGCACACAGTTTTAAACCATGTTTGATGTGTCGTTTTGTGTCCTGACCGCCACTATGAAAGAGGTATTTGTTGTAATAAATGTTGTTTTTACCAGTGTAACCTCGTTTTGGCCACTCATTGTTTTACCACACACGCATGCGTCCGAACAGCGAAGACCACCACCAGCCAGCGTGCCCATCTTATTGGTACAAGAAGGGCACTGCAATTGGAAAATAACTGAGGGAGCAGCTCAACCTAGGGAGTCTGAAAATTACAGATTTTATTTAGTCAGTTCTCACATTTTGGGGCCGAAAGGCAAAGCAAACACCTAAATATATGTTAAAGAGTCTTCAATAAGTGATATTTCCATCATTTGAAGTTGATTGAAGTTGATTTCCCGGATGCAGCTGCTGGGCTGAGGTGACGTCCAGGCTGCAACAAGGTAAGGCAGCGGAAGCTACAGTGCACTGATGCTGAATAAGGTTATGTTGTTTGCCCAGTGGATTTGAAGTCTAATGATGGTCAGAAGTGATGGGGCTGGGGGGTGGAGGGGGTGGAGACATGAGGAGAGGAGGGGGTTGGCTGAGGCTGAGGCTGAGGCTGAGGCTGGTCACGGTCAGCTGGTGCTGCTCGCTCCGCCATGTTTCTCTCTCCTCAACGCCTGCCCAGCTGTAAATATTTACAGAGCATCTTGTCAGGGGCCGGAGTGTTTACCACCCATGCTTGTGGCTCTTCAGCACGTGGTGTGTGTGTGTGTGTGCAAGGGAGTGTGTATGAGCAATACAGAAGATATGCATCTCTCAGTCTTTATGTAAACCTATGTGTGTGTAAGCATGTGTGTGTCGGATGAGGTATTTCCCTGGGTCCGTCCACAGTTTACTAACACTGGCCCCAGCTCGGAGCTGAACAAAGAGCACTAATGAGAAGACAGGCCGTCAGACCTCCCTCTACCTTCTCTGACCCCTGCAAATGACAGAGAGGGGAAGATGCAGGGAGAAGTGTTTGTTTACCTCACCCCACCCTCTATACGAGGCTGTGGCTCTGACATCACGTCTTGGTGGGTGGAACATTCTCATAAAACATGTTTTCTTCACTCCTCTTGAAATGTAAATAATACGGATGGTGTAAATACTGTAAGGGCCCAGTTAGGCCATTTTTAGGCAAACAGCTCTGTAGAAGGAGGTTTCCACATTCATGAAACTAAGGCTGGGCACAGAGGTATGGAGAATGCAGTATACACACACACACACACAGCTGCTGTTGGATACCCTTTAATCTACAACTGACACACTAAACCCACCATGCAAGAAAGGACACAGAACAGAACGAGTCCCAAACTCATGCATGAAAAAGCTAATTATCCCTTGACGCACAAGGTCAGACACACAACTACATGGACTGTCTGCATCAAGTGATGAGTAGATTTTGCTGCAGTCAAAAGCAAACACACAAGCCTTCACCATCCTCTACATTACATTAAAGGGATAGTTCAACATTTTGGCCACTGCCATAATCGCTATAGTCATAGCAGTAGGTTCGTTACCTTTATTTGTTGGTGTAAGCTATTTTTAGAACAGCGGAGCAGAACAGCAGGCTAAAGTAATTTCTTGGTTTCCCTCATCAAACTCATCAAATACAAAATCACAAAACTCCAAAACGCTTTCGTGGACAAGTTGTGACCTGCACAACCACCATGCTATGAGATAATAACAGAACGTTACGAAACGGAGCCGTTTTCGAGGTAAATACAGGGTAAATGCGGAGACTGCTTGCTGAAAAACTGTCCCTGAACGCAACGCGCATCAGCGGTTTTGCATGAATTTACCTCTAAAACAACTCTGTCTCGTAACGTTCTGTTATTATCTTATAGCGTGGTCGTTGTGCAGCTCAACGTGTCCACGACAGCGTTTTGGAGTTGTTGAATTGATATTTGATGAGGGAAACCAAGAAATTCCCTTAGCCTCCGTAGCACAGCCCTGAGCAGCCTGCTATGACTATAGCGATTATGGCAATAGGCCAATTTGCAAAAATGTTGAACTATCCCTTTAAGATACATCTGAACAGTGTTTACCATCCCCACGCTGCTCCACTGACAAATTGTGTAGCAAATGGTTCCATACAGAGCATGAGGATGTCACTAAATGAACTGAAAAGTCTGAACATGATGTGACTTGTATGCTATGCCCTCAGAGGTCACCAGGCTGAAGTTGTGTTTCTGATGATGTAAGTCTAACATTAAACTCTGTTTTTGCTCTAATGCTAACAAGGGTTTTCTGCTTTTAGCTCTCTGTCTAGACTCTAGTGACAAGAGCTCTGAATCCACTGAGCCCAGCAGAAGTGTGCGTTCTTGTTGTTTAATCTCTCAGATGTTACATATGCTAAAACACACTCACAGTAAATGAGTCATTCATTACTGCTTCCTAAAGCCACAATCAGCTAGTAGACATACCAGACTAACTGTGGCTGCAGTAGCAGGGTGTGTTCTGTGTTTATAAATTCAACTTTTCATAGATAAAAGATGAGATAAGATAAGATAAGATAATCCTTTATTTGTCCCACAACGGGGAAAATTTCTGCATTGCAGCAAACAAACAAAATGGAAAAAAAAGAGAAAAGAATAGAGAACAGTTAATAAAAAATACAATCTGGTAGAAAACAGCATTTGTAAAAAAACAAAAAACAAAAAAAAAACAGAATCAGAACCAGAATTGTATTTGTCATTGTACAGCAGTACAACGAAATTAAAGCAGATATCAGTGGAATGTTTTTGTTAATATAAGTCCTAAATAGTCCTATTTTCCGTCAGCAATCACTTACATGGAGTGTTTCAGCCGAAACACGAGTCTCTCCGTCACTCTGCTCTGCTGTAACCCGGGGAGAAAATTTTTCTTGTGGGATACAAGTGTTATCCAATGAGGAGAGAGAACGGCATGAAGGGGTGTGTGTGCAGCCAAGGGGTGTGTGTGCAGCCAAGGGGTGCGCGTGAATGTGGTCACGTAGCACGAGGACCAATAGATGCCTGACGAGGGCGGGCGCTGCTAACTCATGGTGCGTTCAAGGAAACTCGTAACTTGTGTTTTTCCTTCCTGTGAAGTACGAAAAAAAAGAAAAGTGAAAAAGACAACAGGACGGTAAAAACACGAGTTACAGGTTGCCTGGAACACTACAAAGTTGTAGTTGTGACTTGAAGCTGTAACTTACGGTTTCAAAAGCCTGCCTTGAACGCAGCATTAGCGAAAACGGCCGAACCGCTGATATCTGCTTTAAAAGCTAAGACCTTAAAGTGCCATCACATAAAAAGACAGACAAGCAATAACAACCAGTGCCGGCATTCAATAAAATAGAAATGTCATTGTCATGATGCACGGAGAATATAAAATAAGAAGATGTGGTGGAATGATAGATATTAAATAGAGATGTTATGGTGCAGTGGATACAGTGTTGAGATCCTGGAAAAGCGGTTCTATCAGACCACATTTTGAAAAGACAGAAGTCAAAGGTCCAGCCTCTTTCCTCAGACTGCTCTCTGAAGCCACACCTTCACATTCTGTGGACTTGGGTGAAGACACCCAGCGTGCACTACCAGAGCTACACTGCCACCCATCTGGAGTGTGGCTTTACCGCAGACGTACTGTAGGTGAAGACTCTGACATGAAGGCATCTGATTAGCCTTGCGTGTCTGTTAACTCCCAATTTGTCTGCATCCTGGTTCCCGTCTGTACGGATACCGAAATCAACAAATTCACCAAAATAAAAGTTACCTCTAATACAATAAAAACAAAATGTTAACTTAATGGCTTGGGGACTTTCTTGTAAATTATATTCCTTAAATTAAAGAGTTTAACCACATTTTATTAGCTTGGTGCTTTTATTTTGACGGAACGGCCCCAGACTAGCATCTGATTGGTTTTTACTTTTCGGAAGTGAAAAGCATGGATTGGTCAGAGTTATTGGTCAGAGCTCTGATTATTTTTGTTCCTCTTTCTGAATACATAATGTATTGACTACTCTCAGGGTAAAGGACCATTTCACCCAGTAGAACACAATGTGTTTCTGAACAGGTTTACCAACCATAACATTAAGGCACAGATTGTCAGCTTGCCAAGATGTCTTATGGGGGACAGTGCTGAGTGACGTTCAAACAACTTTGGGTACAAGTATGTGAAGGAGTGATACTTCTTATAAGCTGCAGTAGTGTTGTCTGTCCACTCCAGTTTAACATTAAGGTGAATACCCAAGTCGTGAGACCATGATGGTCCACGTTTGAGTGTGCACAATGTTAGACTGAAATGGAGCCCAGCAGAACCAACATTAAAGGGATAGTTCACCCAGAATTCAAATTTCACTCATTTTCTACTCAAACTCATGTCGACTAAGTGTTGGGAGGAGTCCTTACAGGGGGGTTGGCGCAGCATATGACGTTAACGAACGGGTCTCACTTTTCTTGGTCCAAAAAGACACACCAAAAAACATCCAAATACCTCCATACTGCTCGTCTGTAATGTGTATTGAAGCCCCAATATGAGAAATTGTTCCGAATTTTTTTAAAATTAGTCTATATTTTAAGCTTGTTTGTAGCAGAAGCTCCCAGTGTCTCAGTTCACTGCTCTTCCTGTGTCAGTGCACCCTTCACCCAGGGTGAAAATGATTGAAATTTGAATTTTGGGTGAACTATCCCTTTAAACTCCTATCTCTAACACTACTTTCACAGATTAGCAGCTTTGAAAAACAGATCTGATTAGTGAACAGTTCAACTGGCTGTACATAAGAGGGGAGCCTGGAAATAACAACCACTATCTCTGTGCTAGATGTTGTTCACTGCCTGTTTAGCTTTAGCTTAGCTTTAGCTTAGCTTTAGCTTAGCTTTAGCAGGCCAACATGACTCTGGTCTGAAACTGAAGAGATGAAGGACAGGTAGACATATTTGTAAAACTTTGCATTTCCTAAAAGTCTAGTAAAGGACTTTACTTAGACCAGGCGTGGTCTAAAAAATGTGATCATCAGTGGAGCTGAGAGGGCGATAAGGAAGTATCTGTGAGATGAGAGCTTAGGACTAGTGAATGCTGGGAGTGTGTGTTGACATCGTGTGGCCTACTTATATTTTCTGACCAATGGCGTTGAAGACAGAGGGAGCCACACATGAGATCTAGGCCATGATGAATGAAGCTTCATGGTCAGTGCTGCGGTTTGAGAGTGAACAGAGACTAAGAGAGAAGGGAGTATGGTAATAAGTGACTTAACTGACAAGAAAATATTTAATTTGGGTGTTTATTTGGAGAGGATCTTGGCAGTGAGCATGTGCCTGACTTCTTTCATTTCCCCTATTACTCAGTAAACACTTTTCAGCATGGAAGAGAATCCCTGAGGTCAGTGTGTGCAGGTTTGTGTCCCTCCGTTCATGAGTGTGTGTGTGTATGTGTATGAGTCAACGTGGATGTCCATGCAGCCGTTCTGCACGGGGTAATTACATATAATCATCCAAAATGTTTATACTGTACAAATAGCATAACTATGCTGAGTGAGTGGCTGTGTAGGACGGCTAGAACTGCTGTTGTGAATGAGCCGGCCACTCGGTGATTACCCAAGGTTGAAGGCCAGGCTAAAATTGTCATGCAGCAACACAGAGAGCCCGCTAACACATTTTATCACCACCAAATCCATAGTGCACCAAACAACATGGCATGCTCCATAATATACACATCATGCTTTAAGGTCCAACATCTACATTTAGAACCTCAACTTCTTCCACAAAACATCAATTAGTCCACTGATGCTTTTTTGTAAACATGTTACGTATTAAACCGTGCACTTTCCCTTTAATATTTACGTTAAATTATATTTTAATGATGGTTACTGGCCAGTGCAATATATCTGTGTCACTGTATGACTCACACTTTGGATTTCCTTGCTAATTAGAGTGTGATGTATGCTATGTATCACTTCCTCTGTGTTACATAATCCAGTTTAATCACAACATTATGTTTCTCTCAGATTATATGCAAGGGACTTTTTAGAAATCCAATACTCACATTTTTGGTGTCATGCTAGCATTGTGGTTCTTGGAAGGACTGTTTCTCATGTGGGGGCTTTAATACAATTACAGACAAGCAGTATGGAGGTATTTGGATGTTTTTTGGTGTGTCTTTTTGGACAAAGAAAGTTGGTGTCCATTGACAACCATTATATGGACAAATACTGCTGCGTGGACCCCCCGTAACTCAGAGAAGGAACGGAGGACTCTGAAAATTCTCACAGCTCTTAGTCGACATGAGGGTGAGTAGATAATGAGTGAAATTTGAATTTTGGGTGAACTATCCCTTTAAAGCCTGTACCATCAAATCTAAATAAAATGTCCTTCAGTTCAGCTCTGTTCTGTTACCTGATTCTGCTCATTGTTGTTGCACATCACACTGCTATGTTAACACTGTGGGAACTGACTGACTGACTGACTCAGCTGTACTGCTGTACTGGTGACATGACAGCATTGTGGTATCAGTACAGGTGCTCAACATAGTAAATGTGTACGAAAACGTAAACATGTTACATATCAACCATTCATGCAAGGTATAAATTTAAGTCCTTTGAATAAAAATGATTATTTGTACCTATCATCTTTTTACATTACGTTATGTGAAATAGATATGGATCTATCCTCCTCCTCCTCTCACCCTCAGCTTTCTCCTGTTCTTTCTTGGGAGTTTTTCCTCAGTGGATGTGAGGGTCTAAGTTGTTATGATGCTGTTTAAAACCCTTTGAGACAAACTGTTTGTAAAAAAAAAAAGGGCTCCACAAATAAAATGACCTTGCCATAGGCTCTCCACAAAGCAACAAGATGAATGCTCAAAAACAAGGTATGGGGGCTCGTGAGTTAAGAGTTCAGCACATCTTTGAGGTTTGACCTACATCTGGCAGAGAGTTAAAGGGGGCTGAGGGTCATCTAGTCCCGGATGTGGCGGCTGGTAAGGCCATGTGTGCTAACAGAAGAGGAGGGGTGTTGGTCATTACTTCTCAGTTCAGTTGCGGTGCTCTTACTCACGTCCATATTTCATAACTGAGGCTTTCAAACAAAAGCCATATGTTGATACAATCTACTGGCTAGTCAGAGGAAATGACTGTTTGTGTGTTCACTAATGATGTTTTTATTTCTCTTTCTAATGTGTTCCAATTTTTTTTCCCACTGAACTCATTAGATTGCCATGTTTCATTTCTCAACACATGCCAAATATCTCTTCTTTTCCGGGCAGACTGTTGCATCATGCTCATGTGATGATGAAAGACACATGTGGTGTTAACAGTACTGTGTAGGTGAGACTGTGTTTTCTGTTTAAAGGGAACATGTTCTGTAACATCTGTCAGCTATGTGGAGATGGTTTCCAGTAGGCTGAGCATGATAGCTTCACACTAGGTGGAATGAATTGAGACAAGCAACCTGAAGAGAAAACAGCTTCTACTTGAAGAGGGAAACGTGGGATCATGGGACCAACATGGTAACTGGGACATAAGAGTCAGGACGTGTTTCTTGTGTCAGCTGCCCGACGTCAAGTCACTTATCTCAGTCCTATCAGGTCCAGTAGTTTCCTACTGGTTTCAAGTGTGTCAATACCTCAGAGGATCCAAGTTGTGAAAAACAACAACAAGCAAGTTAAAAAAAAGTTTTGTAACAATTTATTTGACGCCTATGCACTACAACCAGACTTACAATGAGTTATAATGCAGTTATAACACTGTATAACTATAGTTATAAACACTCATAAATGATCATAATGCTTTATAACAATAATCATAACACACTATAAAGCATGCCCACAGTTATAATGCATTCTAAATATAGTTATAATGTGTTATAATTGTCTCATAAACAAGCCAATGTGTGGTGGTGCAGTGGTTAGCACTGTCGCCTCACAGCAAGAGGGTTCTGGGTTCGAACCCGCCGGCGGGCTGGGGCCCTTCTGTGTGGAGTTTGCATGTTCTCCCCGTGCATGCGTGGGTTCTCTCCAGGTACTCCGTCTTCCTCCCACAGTCCAAAGACATGCAGGTTAGGTTAATTGGCGACTCTTAATTGCCAATAGGTGTGAATGAGAGTGTGAATGGTTGTCTGTCTGTATGTGTTAGCCCTGCAACAGACTGGCGACCTGTCCAGGGTGAACCCCGCCTCTCGCACGAAGTCAGCTGAGATAGGCTCCAGCTCACCCGTGACCCTAGTGCAGGATAAACGGTATAGAAAATGAATGAATGAGCCAATATAGCCAATATAATATAACAATAAGCAGAACACATTATAGAGCATTATAAAATGCTCTATGACACGTTATGTTTATAATGACAGTTTTTCGGTGCTTTACTGCATTATAACTCATAACCATGGTTATAATGTGTTATAGAGATGGGTGTCAGATAAAGTGTTAGCAAAAGTTTTAATTATCAGTGTATTGTTGGATCTGTTCAATTCGAATCCATTTTGGATAGGATCTTATTTTCTGCATGTCCATTTAGTCAGTGATGGGATGTTTGATGCAAGGCTGATGACAGCTGCCACACTAGTCCAATCAAAAGATGATGTAATAATTTTTTTTTTTGTTTGATTTAAATAAATTGATTTAAAAAAAAGAAAAAGAAAAAACAAGCTGATGAGCCTGCTTATTTGATTTGCCTTTTTGCTTCACTCTTGTTAAATTGTTTGCAGTGGACAGGGCTGGACCACCAGCTGGGACCAATTGGGACACCAGAGCTCTTGTGACCCCAAACGCTCCACATTTCTTGCCTGGTGTGCAAATGAATCCAAACAGTGTTTTGGAAACGTACTGTTTGAAGCACGATACAGACTGTTATGATGAGGGCCAACATCTACATTTCAGTTTAAAAATGAAATTGCATAGGCTATTTCATAAATGAAGAGAAAGTGAAGAAAGCAGCAGTTGAACATCAGTCTCGTGTCTGTGTGGAGCATGTGCAGGGCCATACATCAGCCTGTGTTGGCCTCACATACTGGAGGTCTTGGCTGTGTTTGCAGGCTGAAGGATCTGATGTTTGGCAGCTCTGGCCATGTTCACAAACTCAGTGTTAGACATTTTATTTTACAGACCCACCTCCTGCCCCCACCACCCCCCCTCCACTCTCTCCATCCATCCTCTGCCGGTGCGCTGCAGACAGATGCAGGTCCTGGATCTGCAGTAGCCAGCCGCCCTCCCATCAATGCTTCCTTTAAGGGTAAGTGGAGCTGAGCTGCAGCACAGACCACCTTTATCTGCTACTCTCAGGACACTCATTCATGCTCCAGAAAGCGGGAGCTATCTGAAGCAACACACATACATACACGCACACAAACACATGCAAAGTGTATGTGTGTACTTACTTATTCAAACACCATCGGGGAGCAAGAAAACACACCTCCTGTGCTCATTTGCAGACTCCGTATGTGCATCTGTGTCTGTGTGTGTTTTGCATCTGGGACTAGGCATACACACACCTCTGTTTGCTCTAAATAAAGATAGGTTTCATTTTATAAACAAACTCGTGTTTATTTGAATGATCAATCTCAAACCTGTGCTTGTGTGCAGCCATTCAGGGCTTTGGGTTTTTTTGCTGGGCACGGTGTGGCCAGCGCTCCAAGATGAACAGCAGATGACGTTGGCTGTTTCCCATGAAGTTCTTGAAGTCAGATTTCTCAATGATGCATTTCACTTCAATAAAAAGAGAGAAAGAGAGAAAGAAAGAAAGAAAGAAAGAAAGAAAGAAAGAAAGAAAGAAAGAAAGAAAGAAAGAAAGAAAGAAAGAAAGAAAGAAAGAAAGAAAGAAAGAAAGAAAGAAAGAAAGAAAGAAATTGGTTTTCAAAGGATGATTCAGAGCTGCCCCTGCACATATTCTCTGTTGAGTTTGTTTGGGTTGGACACACACAGTGACCCACTAACACAAGCACAAACATACCTCTGTTGTTACTGTGGCAAATGGAACTAACCTAAATAATCTCTTATTTAAAAAGTTGAGTCACCTTCTAAACACTGAGGCAGAACGGCCTCAAATCACCCCGAGTCAACACAAACAGGAAAGCAGAGTAACTGTGTCCTAGGATAAAAGAAATGCTTTCATTTCTTTTTTGTTATCATATTTGTTTATTCTTATCATCATACAAATCTGTCCTAACGCTATTAATTCAGCTGTTAAACTGGAGCAAAGTAACTGCTCTGTTCATGTTAGCTAAAGACAAGCCTAAACCAGAGACTAAACCAGAGCCTAAACCAGAACCTAAACCAGAGCCTGAACTAGAGCCTAAACCAGAGCCTACCAGAGCCTAAACCAGAGACTAAACCAGAGCCTACCAGAGACTAAACCAGAGCCTGAACCAGAGCCTGAACCAGAGCCTACTAGAGCCTAAACCAGAGCCTAAACCAGAGCCTGAACTAGAGCCTAAACCAGAGACTAAACCAGAGCCTAAACCAGAGCCTGAACCAGAGCCTAAACCAGAGACTAAACCAGAGCCTACTAGTGCCTAAACCAGAGCCTAAACCAGAGCCTGAACTAGAGCCTAAACCAGAGACTAAACCAGAGCCTGAACTAGAGCCTAAACCAGAGACTAAACCAGAGCCTGAACTAGAGCCTAAACCAGAGCCTAAACCAGAGCCTACCAGAGACTAAACCAGAGACTAAACCAGAGCCTGAACTAGAGCCTAAACCAGAGCCTAAACCAGAGCCTAAACCAGAGCCTGAACCAGAGCCTGAACCAGAGCCTGAACTAGAGCCTAAACCAGAGCCTAAACCAGAGCCTGAACTAGAGCCTAAACCAGAGACTAAACCAGAGCCTAAACCAGAGCCTGAACCAGAGCCTAAACCAGAGCCTAAACCAGAGCCTACTAGAGCCTAAACCAGAGCCTAAACCAGAGCCTGAACAAGAGCCTAAACCAGAGACTAAACCAGAGCCTGAACCAGAGTCTGAACCAGAGCCTGAACCAGAGCCAGCTGATGAGCTGGTTCAGCTGTGTTTTTACGCTGACTGCAATAACGAACACGATGACAGATGGTGATTAGGCCCAAAGCTTTAAGACTGCTTGACCTAAATCACAATCTTTCTCTCTCATTCCTGTGTGTGTGTCACTATAGTACAACACATCCGTTATTTACCCAGGGCCAGACCTTATGCAACATTCATTTCGAAAAGAGACTGTTTTGGAAACTTCTTAACCCCATTTACTGAAAGTGAAGCCTGCAGAAAGTCACAAGTGCCTCATCAGAGAAAATGCAACAATGACAACAGTTTTCCCCTCAGTTATTCAATCATACAACATTACCTATGTATGCAGAGGCATTTCCTCTCCGTCATGTAACAAAATGCAGCCTTAGTTATGGCTGCTGCAGCTGGCAACCTTTCAGTTGTTACATGGGATATAAAAGTTCAAAATGATAACAGGAGCTTAACACTCAGTAGTCTTGGTACTAGTCTTGGTCACTGTTTATGGAAGTCAAGATATGCTCAATAATTAGCAACTAGCAATAATTTGCTCGATAATTAGGGGTGTGGCACAGGGAGGACGGACCATACAGCCACTTTGTCCTAAAGTGTTATAGGGAACGTGTTGGATTTGACTCTCATCCTAAGTATACTTTATCTAATTGACTTTTTTGCCTTTATTTGATAACACATAGTAGAGATGGACAGGGGAGGCGGTGAGGGGGAATGGCATGCAGGAAAGGGCTGCCTGATGCGGGATTTGAACCATGGCCGCCTGCGGCCGCTTTAACAACTGCACCACACACCGCCTGATCTAATTCACTTTTAAACCTTAAAGGGATGGTTCAACATTCTGGCAAATTGGCCCATTGCCATAATCCCTATAGTCATAGCAGTAAGTTCGTTACCTTTAATTGTCGGCGTAAGCTATTTTTAGAACGGCGGAGCAGAGCCGTGAGCTCCTCAGAGCTACGCTACGGAGGCTAAAGGAATTTCTTGGTTTCCCTCATCAAACTCATCAAATACACAATCCCAAAACTCCAAAACACTTTCGTGGACAAGTTGTGACCTGCACATTCACCACGCTATGAGATAATACAGTAACACAACGTTACGAAACAAAGCCATTTTCGAGGTAAATGCAGGGTAAATGCGGAGACTGCTTGCTGAAAAACTGTCCCTGAATTCAACGTAGCGTTTTGCATGAATTTACCTCTACAACTAGTCTGTCTCGTAATGTTCCGTTATTATCCCATAGCGTGGTGAATGTGCAGGTCACAATGTATCCACGACAGCGTTTTTGAGTTGTTGGGTTGTGTATTTGATGAGTTTGAAGAGGGAAACCAAGAAATTCCCTTAGCCTCCATAGCATAGCTCTGAGCAGCCTGTTGCTCCGCTCTGCTGTTCTAAAAATAGCTTACACCGACAATTAAACCTACTGCTATGACTATAGGGACTATAGGGATTATGGCAATGGGCCAATTTGCCAAAATGTTGAACTATCCCTTTAAAGCTTTCAAAATGAAGATGAATCCTTGTTTTTGACAAATGTAACACTATCACAGGTGATGATGACAAAACCAAAGAATAAGTTAGCAACATCATTAACACTTTCTTTCGTCTTTGTTTTCTTTTTGGTTTTGGAAAGACTTCTGAAAAGAGACATAACAAAGTCATGTAGAAATGCAGAATAGAGTCCTTGCAGTATGCTGCTTCAACATGTGGAACATCCAAAGCTTTTCAAAGGCCTGTTATGATAAGTTGTGGTTGCTGAGTGGTGTTTTAATAGTCACTATCCAATAGAGTTGAGTCATCACAAGATGGTCACCTCCAGCTGGAGACATTCACAAGCATGTATCACTGACAAATTATTGAGGGTAGACATGATACCCTCCATTCCTCCTCCCCACATCCACATCCCCAGGGACTGCAGCTCTCCAGAGGAAATGAGGTTTGAGATCTCATGGATGATAAGGCAGGAAACCTGTCACTGTGTATTTACACACTGACAGGATTTCACTGATTCCTCTTCCTTCAAGCAGGCAAGAACTTTCTATGTAAATCCCTGCTATTTATTAGAAGATCAATAGTTTGACTATGTATGAAAAAAAAGTTGTTTTCTTTTTTCAATCCAAGAGAAGTGTATGAAGTCATTCATTAATGGCCAGTGTGTTTTAGCCATACTTCGGCCTCTCGATTAATTCCTTGTCAAACATGTTGGCATGTGAATTCATATTCATAGAAGTATTTTCCACTCAGCGCTGAGGTTGAAACTTACTGATGGCTCTTTTACTTTTCTAAAAGTCTTTCCAACTGAGGCCAAGAGGCAGAATGTGTGAAGACTTTGTGTGAGAGAAATGATGGTGGCGCTGCAGAGGACCTGAGCTAGGTCTCACCAGGAACTTAAAGGGATAGTTCACCCAAAATTCAAATTTCAGAGTCCTCCGTGCCTTCTCTGAGTTACGGGGGGGTCGGCCAGCAGTATTTGTCCATATAATGGTTGTGAATGGGGCCCACTTTTCTTCATCCAAAAAGACACACCAAAAAACATCCAAATACCTCCATACTGCTCGTCTGTAATGTCCCTCTTGTATTGAAGCCCTGACATGAGAAATTGTTCTGAAAAAATTAAATAAGTCTATATTTTAAGCTTGTTTGTAGCGGAAGCTCCCAGTGTCTCAGTTCACTGCTCTTTGACCGGCGGAGCAATTTCTCATGTTGGGGCTTCAATACAAGAGGGACATTACAGAGGGATACAGAGTATGGAGGGATTTGGATGTTTTTTTGGTGTCTTTTTGGACCAAGAATCCATTCACAACCATTGTATGGATAAATACTGCTGCACGGACCCCCCCGTAACTCAGAGAAGGCACGGAGGACTCTGAAAATTCTTCCAGCCCTTAGTCGACATGAGTTTAAGTTTGTATGAGGACAGTCCCAATTATCATTCAATTCATTAGATGAGTGAAATTTGAATTTTGGGTGTACTATCCCTTTAAATACTAACATACATTTGTAATATAATATATATATATCATCATTGTTATGTTTACAAAATGATGTTTTTGCTAGCAGTTTATGATTCAATAAGTGAATACGCTGCCAACTCTTATCTAGAAAGAGTTCTAGAGCCACAGCCTGTGAACTTTGGTTTCAAAGGTCTTTCTTCTCTCCCGCCAGCCATCAAACCCTGGAGGAAACATTTACCCATGGAGTTTTCCAAGGAAAGAAATGATCACATGTTTATTACATGATCGCTGGATCAATAAACAGATTACTGCTGCAAAACTTGTTCCGTGAGCAGCTTTGGTCCAGTGATAGCGCTCTGTCATTGATGTGCCTACAAAAGGCATGCACCATTCAACCAGGGAAAACACAAGGAAATGTGCCTCTTCACATTATGAATATTCAGCTCCCCAGCCTTCAGTCCCACTCCCGAGTATTGCATTGCTCTGAAAGTGGCAAGTCAAGTCAAAGTTTATTAGTAAAGCCTGATAACGTCAAAAGATTTCTCACTGTGCCTGGCAAAACTTTCTAGGAAAACAAGGAATCACAGACAAAACATCGACACGTAGAAAAGTCTGAATTTCAAAACAAGAGTTGCAGGCAGCTTTATTGCAAATCATAGAAGAAGAAACTATAACCCACTTAGCAGCAGTGTTCACTTCACTCCTGCCCCATTGTACCCCTGGTTGCAACACTGACCTACATTCCCATCTAAAGTGTGTGTGTGTATGTGCCTGTTCACATGCACCAATGTAAAACGATAAGAGACGGTCACGTTGCTGCTCTCAGTGGGCTACACTACTGTACAGCTAGGCCTCCCATAAACACACTGCTGCACTGTGGTTATTGACTCACTAATGCTGTAAGCCTGAGCCTACAAACACTAACTGCACATGATGAAATGCACAAGGACTCATGTGACCAGCATCAGAGGAAACCACTGTGAGAAATGAAAGGCAATGATGTCATCAAATTAATATTAAAATCATACACAGTCTCTTTGTGTCACAAATAAAACTAGAGAATTACATTTAAAAATACTACACTGCTCAAAAAAGGGAACAACACATCTTAGATCTCAATTAAAGCAGATATCAGTGGAATGTTTTTGTTAATATAAGTCCTAAATAGTCCTATTTTCCGTCAGCAATCACTTACATGGAGTGTTTCAGCCGAAACACGAGTCTCTCCGTCACTCTGCTCTGCTGTAAACGGAGGAGAACATTTTCCTTGTGGGATACAAGTGTTATCCAATGAGGAGAGAGAACGGCATGAAGGGCTGTGTGTGCAGCCAACGGATGCGCGTAGCACGAGGACCAATAGATGCCTGACGAGGGCGGGGGCTGCTAACTCAAAATGTTCAAGGAAACTCATAACTTGTGTTTTTCCTTACTGTGAAGTCATACCAGTTTGATCTGGTACGAGTTCACGGCCGTTATAGTGACTTTCACAGACAACAGGACGGTAAAAACACGAGTTACAGGTTGCCTGGAACGCTACAAAGTTGTAGTTGTGACTTGAAGCTGTAACTTACGGTTTCAAAAGCCTGCCTTGAACGCAGCATTAGCGAAAACGGCCGAACCGCTGATATCTGCTTTAATGAAATATTGCAGTTGAAAATCATTATTCAATTTATTGTAGTGCGTTGAGAACAAAATAACATAAAAGTTATGAATGTAAATCAAAATGATCATCCCATGGAGGTCTGGATTCAGAACCATACTCAAAATAAAAGTGGAAAACCACATTGCAGGCTGCTCCAACGTCAACGAACATTCCTCCAGACAAGTCACAATGAGGCTCAGTAGAGTGTGTGACCTCCACGTGCCTGTATGTCCCTACAACACCTGGACATGCTTCTGATGAGGTGGAGGATGTTCTCCTGAGGGATCGCCCCCCAGACTTGGATTAAAGCATCAGTCAACTCCTGGACAGTCTGTGGTGCAACAACGAAACAAGATGTCCCAGATGTGCTCAGTTGGATTCAGGTCTGGGGAACAGGCAGGTCAGTCCATAGCATTCCTTCATCATGGAGGACCTGGTGACACTTCAGCCACATGAGGCCTGGCATCATGCATTAGAAGGAACCCAGGGCCCCCTGCACCAGCATGTGGTCTCACAGTGGGTCTGAGGATCTCATCCTGGTACCTAATGGCAGTCAGGGAACCTCTGGCTAGCACATAGAGGGCTGTGCAGCCAGCCAATGAAATGCCTCCCCACACCATTACTGACCCAGCACCAAAGCGGTCATGCTGGAGGATGTTGCAGGCAGCAGGCAGGTTTAGTTGTTTGTCTGTCCAACTTAAAACCAAACTAACCAGACTGCTACATATCTGTTCAAAGATTGTGGGTCAAACTTTGGAGTCACTTTTTTCAAGCAGCATACACTAAAAGAATGTTGTCTCTTGCAAGTAATATTTCATCTGACCCCTCTCACGTGTTATTTGAGGAATATCAGCTTCTGCATCAAACAGAAGGTTCAGAGTTCCACAAGCTCCACTGAACAGGCTGAGGAACTCCTTTGTCCCTCAGTCTGTCAGGTTGTTCAATCAGAGTTTGGGCTCCAAGTAGACCAGAGGGTTCATGTACAGACTGAGCACTGGGTGTTGCACCAAAGACACATTGTAATGTTGGATTTATGTTGTGAATGGAGTTAGGAGCGTGTTTCTCCTAAAATGTGACATTTGAGAGTAACGTTTATGTTTTTCTGTAAATGTATGTTTGGTATTTTGTTATTAATTGTGAGAAACTTGGACGTCAAGGGACGCAAGACAAATTTCAGAGTGATCTGACAATTAAGTATAATCTTAAATAACCTTCTCCACGGCGTCTCCAGACTCTGTCACGTCTTCACATGTGCTCAGTGTGAACCTGCTCTCATCTGTGAAGAGCACAGGGCGCCATTGGCACCAATATTGGTGTTCTCTGGCAAATGCCAATCGCCCTGCACGGTGTCGGGCTGTAAGAACAGGCCTCACTTCTGGACGTGGGGCCCTCATACCACCCTCCTGGAGTCTGTTTCGGACAGTTTGAGCAGAAACATGCACATTGGTGACCTGCTGGAGGTCGTTTTGCAGGACTCTGCCAGTGCTCCTCCTGTTCCTTCTTGCACAGAGGAGGAGGTAGCGGTCCTGCTGCTGCCTTCTTGCCCTCCTATTTTCTGTTTCATTTGCACAACAGGTGAAATTGATTCACAATTGCTTCCTAACTGGACAGGTTGGTTTCACACGAGTGTGATATACTTGGTGGTACATTGTGTTGTTTAAGTGTTCCCTTTATTTTTTTGAGCAGTGTACATAACATGTACCCATCTAATGTACATTTCAAGATTCCTTGACATCGACAACAAATGTACCTTTTGTAAAATTGAACTTGAAAA
This sequence comes from Decapterus maruadsi, assembly GCA_030347415.2. Lineage (NCBI taxonomy): Eukaryota > Metazoa > Chordata > Actinopteri > Carangiformes > Carangidae > Decapterus > Decapterus maruadsi. The sequence goes on along the minus strand of CM064892.1, from coordinate 27,071,911 downwards.
TGTAACCCATGGTTGTTCATACAGACGCACATTTTGGAAATGACTTGAGAATTATATATTATGTAAAACAAAACACAAAATCAACATTGAGGAGAAGAATGTTATCACTTATTTTGATTTTAAATAAAAGAAACTATGTAGTAAACCTTTATATTTTCTTGGGGACGTTTCATATCCATAGATGCTAATTTCAGCATTATCACAGCACTGCATTCACGTGATACGATATCAGCATGATCAAGTTTACACCGTCCTCACAGTCTCAACAGTTTTAAATAATCTGTAGCACTTCATTACATGATGCTGTTGGTTTTCAACCCATCCTAACACAACTCCATCAAGAAACTCTGTTCTGGTCTTTGCATTGCTGCATCTCCATCCATTTTATCCATCGTAAACAGCTCATCTCACCTAAATGTATTAAATTGCACTATACTTCCTGTTTTTTGTTTAGTCTGCTGTTTTTTATTTTTTGTTTTTTATAGTAGTGTCGTATTAATTGTCTCCGTTTGTAGTTTTGTTGTCTTTGTTGTTTTCTGTTTGGATACGTTCCAATTTGTGTGCTGATTTTTGTGTTTATTGTGTTTTCCTGCTTATGAATTATGTTCCCTGTGCACTTGTTGTTCATTGTTAATGGCTTTTAAAGGGATAGTTCACCCAAAATTCAAATTTCACTCATTATCTACTCACCGTCATGTTGACTAAGAGCTGTGAGAATTTTCAGAGTCCTCCGTTCCTTCTCTGAATTACGGGGGGTCCACGCAGCAGTATTTGTCCATATAATGGTTGTGAATGGACACCACTTTTCTTGGTCCAAAAAGACACACCAAAAAACATCCAAATACCTCCATACTGCTCGTCTGTAATGTCCCTCTTGTATTGAAGCCTTGACATGAGAAATTGTTCCGCCACAGGAAGAGCAGTGAACTGAGACACTGGGAGCTTCCGTTACAAACAAGTTTAAAATATAGACTAATTTAATTTTTTTCAGAACAATTTCTCATGTCGGGGCTTCAATACAAGAGGGACATTACAGACGAGCAGTATGGAGGTATTTGGATGTATTTTGGTGTGTCTTTTTGGACAAAGAAAAGTGGTATCCATTCACAACCATTATATGGACAAATACTGCTGCGTGGACCCCCCGTAACTCAGAGAAGGAACGGAGGACTCTGAAAATTCTCACAGCTCTTAGTAAATAATGAGTGAAATTTGAATATTGGGTGAACTATCCCTTTAACACCTTGCCAGGAGGACTACAGTCTGAAACTAGCCTTTGGCTAACACTGGCACCTTTATGTTTATTAATGTTCATTAATGTGCATTGTCCTCCTTAAAGAAATAAATCAAATCAATAAACAACAAGGTGATGACTCATCTTTTCATCAGGACTAGCAGACCAACACAGCACTGCAGCAGTACTAGACCCCAGCAGCAGTACTAGACCCCAGCAGCAGTACTAGACCCCAGCAGCAGTACGAGACCCCAGCAGCAGTACTAGACCCCAGCAGCAGTACTAGACCCCAGCAGCAGTACTAGACCCCAGCAGCAGTACTAGACCCCAGCAGCAGTACTAGACCCCAGCAGCAGTACTAGACCCCAGCAGCAGTACTAGACCCCAGCAGCAGTACTAGACCCCAGCAGCAGTACTAGAGCACCCTAGACCCCAGCACCAGTACTAGACCCCAGCAGCAGTACTAGACCCCCCCAGCAGCAGCAGCACTAGACCCCAGCAGCAGTACTAGACCCCAGCAGCAGCACTAGACCCCAGCAGCAGTACTAGACCCCAGCAGCAGCACTAGACCCCAGCAGCAGTACTAGACCCCAGCAGCAGTACTAGACCCCAGCAGCAGTACTAGACCCCAGCAGCAGACCCCAACAGCAGCACTAGACCCCAGCAGCAGCACTAGACCCCAGCAGCAGTACTAGACCCCAGCAGCAGCACTAGACCCCAGCAGCAGTACTAGACCCCAGCAGCAGCACTAGACCCCAGCAGCAGTACTAGACCCCAGCAGCAGCACTAGACCCCAGCAGCAGTACTAGACCCCAGCAGCAGTACTAGACCCCAGCAGCAGTACTAGACCCCAGCAGCAGTACACCACATGTTAGACCCCAAGTAGTACTAGACCCCAGCAGCAGTAGACCCCAGCAGCCTAGACCCCAGCAGCAGCACTCCTAGACCCCAGGCATTGGGTGTACACAGAGGAATCTCAGTTAAAGTAGTTAGAGTCCTCCCTCCTGCCCCAGGGTGTACACAGAGGAATCTCAGGTCCATCCAATAAAACAGAGTGTGTTTGTACAACTCCTGACTACTAAGGGCTGCTTTTCACATTACCAAATACTGTACATTCCTCCAAATGGTAAACACATCCCCGTCTCTCACACGCACACACACACACAGAAGCTGAGACACTGCTGTGTTTGTGTGTGTTGGTGCTCAGCACATAAATCCTGTGAGTCACAGATAGCCGCTGAGATAACAGTGGTAGTGAGCGTCCAAATGAGTGTGTGTTGAGCACGTGTGTGTGTCATTAGCGCTAAATGCCAGCGAGCCACCTGAGGAGTCAGGTAGGAAACAGCTGGCAGCGCCGCGCAACATCTGTCCGTCAGTCGCCTCAAACACACCCTGTCTGTGTGTATGTTTGTGTGTGCAGAGGGGCTGTAACTGTTGGTAGAGCCATCAGTGTTAACCTCTGACCCCCCCCACCCCCCCCCCCCACACACACACAAGTGCAAGGCCTCCAGTGGGTTTGGGGTGACTGATACTGCTCTCAGCTGCAGTGTGTTTGCTCTCTGTTGGGATGGATGCTGCCAATAAACATCATAATGACAGTGACAAGATAATCTGTCCATCACAACATTCTTTGTCTCTAAAAAGGTCTCATCAAATACTCAATACACTTTTCATTGAACCACTGCATCAGATACATTGTTTTTACTTTTAGGTTACTTGAAGTTTCCTATTTCAACATAAATTATGCATTTTTTAATGCAGCTCAAACTTATAGTAAAGAGATGAACCTAATTTATCTAAACTGGGTTAGAATAGAATACAATAGAATATACTTTATAATGCTGCATTCATAACAACTTGGAGGTCGGAATTCCCAACTTGGAAATTTCCGACATCATTGCGTTCACGCTGCAGGAACTCAGGAGAAAAAAAAACATGGATACCTGAAGGAAGTTTGGTGTATTGTGGCTCATACTGTAGCTGAAGGAAAATAAACGCAACAGTAAATGATGTTTATTTTGGAGGAGAGGGGAAGCTGCAGATGAGTACACATATAATATTATAGCCTTGGTAACCATTAAACGTTATTTCCGTCACATACAAGGACCGCAATTTCACACAATACAACAATCACAGCTTAAAACGTATTTCATAAAGGCTCCTGCAGTAATACACAAAGATATGCATTCATAAATGAAAATGTCTACATTCTAACCGCTTAAGATGAGTGCTGCCATGTTTTGATGTTGTCGTGACGTCAAGTCGGAAAGTTGGAACTCTGATATGATACCCGAGTTTCCGACTTGTAATTTCCGAGTTCGACGCCGTTCAATTCATTTGTTACAACTCCGAGCTCGTTTTTTTCCCGACTTCCGAGTTGTCTTCAACGTAGCATTAATCCCTTGCGGGAAATTCTTTCATCATAGCGCTTCAGTGTACAAAGGTCAAGAATATTATAGCAGAATAACAAAGATAAAAATATTATAGCAGAATAACAAAGATAAAAATATTATAGCAGAATAATACAATACAACAACTTAAAATAGGAGAAAAAGATCATTTTTTTAAAATAATATTTAATTTGTAATTTATCTTTTTCGGGTTACTGTTATCTACAAACAGGTGACAAATGAAGGGAAAACCAACAAAGTGTCTATGTGTGTCATGACAAAGTGTTGGGCTGAGGAGGAGAACACAGAGGGCTTTGATGCAGCAGCTGAATGGTCATTACATTTTGTAATTAACATTCCTGACTTCATTAAGTCACTCATTTAACGACCTGAGTATGAAACTGTTGCCAAGGAATTTTAAAGCGGTATGTCTCTTTAAATATGTAATTGTCATTCCTAAAACACAGCAATCAAAGTTAAACATTGACATTAGTTTTTATTTACCAAGAAGTTAATGTTTTATATAAATCGATCAATCTTCAGTGTTTGCAACATTAACAAAATAGTTGCTGCATGGAAAAAAACAACCAAAACACAAATGCTCAAATGACAGAAACGGTTTGCATGCCTGCACAAAGAGCAGACATGTGACCTGAATGCAACAAATGGATCTGCTTTACTAGACTACTCTACACCTACACCAACTTCCTTACAACAAGTGATCCAATCAGTTCAAACCAGTTCTGACTTTTGTTTCTATCACTGCTCAGAGAATAGATTTTTTTTTAATGCAGTAGTGCTGAAACTGTAAAATCAATGAAGCAATGCTCTGACACATTAACCCAGTGTGTGGTTTAATAACTACAGTCTTGACCCTGACACTCCAACAGTTCAGATACTGTTCAGACATTTACAACTGCTATGACCTTAAACTGTCAGTTGTCCAACACCACACACGTACTGTATCATCATATGTTATCTGTGATGATGGTTTCACCTCTACTTGTAATGATTTGAAATAAGGATGCCCCGACACCGATACTAGTATCGGGTATCGGTCCAATACTGTTGTAATATAGTAGGAAAAGGACAACCACCGCACACTGATACGACTCTGCTGATATACTTTTATTATGAACAACGTGTTTCTCTCTCAGCATCGTCAGGTTCCAACCTAACAACGCTGAAAGCGAAACACGTCAGGACACGCTACAAACGTCACATCAGGATGTACTGTACGTACAGTATAAAGTTGCACTAGTGAATAATTTGATTATCCAACCAGGTTGCTATTCTTGCAGAGATGTATGATGGGAAATAAGTGTGTCTCCATGTATCACATGCTGGTTCACACAGTCTCAGAGCTCTCCACAGCCCAGTCACGTCATCATGTATTCAACTGTTCTTTGAAAACAACACGGCTTCCATTTAGTATTTATCAGTGCATCAACAGTCAGGGAACACATGGCTGTCCTCACACTGCATCATCATATTCCATCCTGCACCTCTCTCCTATTCCGTCTCCACATTCTGAGAAAGAGTCTGTGGCTGCAGAGAATGGTTGTATCGGCCTGGAGCAGAATATATCTTTATCATACAGAGAAACACTTTACATGTTGTTTCTTTCATCTGATTTTTGATTACTGTAAAAACCTGAACAAAATTAAAGGGATAGTTCACCCAAAATTCATTATATACTCACAACAATCTCTCATGTGGGGGCTTCAGTACAAGAGGGACATTACAGACGAGCAGTATGGAGGTATTTGGATGTTTTTTGGTGTGTCTTTCTGGACCAAGAAAAGTGGTGTCCATTCACAACCATTATATGGACAAATACTGCTGTGTGGACCCCCCCGTAACTCAGAGAAGGAACGGAGGACTCTGAAAATTATCACAGCTCTTAGTCGACATGAGGGGGAGTAGATAAGTGAAATTTAAATTTTAGGTGAACTATCCCTTTAAGGTTATTACTGTAATCTACGTAATATCCCACCCCACCACACACACAGATCAATATAAATAGATAGATAGATAGATAGATAGATAGATAGATAGATAGATAGATAGATAGATAGATAGATAGATAGATAGATAGATAGATAGATAGATAGATAGATAGATAGATAGATAGATAGATAGATAGATCAGGATCCTTTCTTTTTTTCTTCTTTTTTTTGGACCTTTATGGCATGTACAATATTCACACATATATTTTGGACCAGTGTGTGTGTGTGTGTGTGTGTGTGTGTGTGTGTGTGTGTGTGTGTGTGTGTGTGTGTGTCCTTTTTAAGGGCCATGACTGTGAAACAACTATTTTTGTGGGTTGAATGTTTGTCTGTGAGTGGGAGAGAATGTATGTTTTCCTTGTGTGGTTTTCCTCTGGCTGTGGAGTTGTAGCCTCAGCCTCCGTCTCCATCATTCCAGCAGACAGAATGGGACGGAGACAGAGGACATTACAGATCACATTCATGAAGAAATCTTAGGAAGTGAGACTTTAGGAGCTCTCAAGCTAACAGACTTGTCTCAGCACGAGTGGACATGATGGCTAAGTATGAGTGTGGCAGTCTGCACATGTAGCTAAATGCTAACACTGATTTCTGGAGCTTCACACGCTAGCATGGTATTTATTTATCTTTACAATGTGTCAATAAGACAGTCAAAATCTTCAGACATGAAATGTGAACCAGTCAACCTCAGTCAGGTTTAGGGTTTCTGAGGTGACACACACTGTCTTTCACAGCAGGTGCTAAAGAGCCTGGTGAGTTTGTGCATGTGCGTGTGCTTGGGGTCAGGGGGGTCAGTGGGTGGTAGCTTGGATTGGTTCATGCTAGTATTTAGCAACACTGCTGCAGACCGTGTGTTTAAACCATGACAGCTGCTAATCCGTCGTCCCGATGGCCAATGACAACCGGACTGACTGGAAATAGAGGCGTTTGTGCCGAGGCTTGTGTCTGCATGTGCGATTTTGTCCTTCAGGTTTACATGCTTGAACTTGAACAACATGTAAGCTGACACAGAAGAGGCCGTCTCTTAAAATGCATGGTGATAGATCTGCTTTTCCCTAAGGATAGCTGTGGGTGACATGATCTGTATGTGCTAACGACCCAATCAGATAAACACACAGAACAGATGCAGACGTCTTACCTATCGCATTATTTAACTCTCTTATTGATCAGTGGTGCAGATGCATGTATTCACCACAGTTGAACTCCTGCAATGACTTGTCATACATGTATTTACCCTCACAAGTGATGAGTGATAACCAAGGCATTAATGTGTTTAATGCTTCTTTAATTCCTTAACCAAATTAGCACATTCAAATGATTTAGCAAATATCTAGATTTTTGCACCAACTAGTTTAGGTAAAGCCTTAAAGGGATAGTTCACCCAAAATTCAAATTTCACTCATTATCTCCTCACCCTCATGTCGACTAAGGGCTGTGAGAATTTCCTCTGTTCCTTCTCGGGGGAGGGGGGCGGTCCTTGCCAAGGTTATTATCGTTAATGAAAACGAATTAAATGATGAAAACTAGAATTGAAAAAACTTTTTCATTAACTGAAATAAATAAAAACTATAATCAAATGAAAAAATGATAACTAACTGAAACTGTATTGTGTGTTCACAAAACTAACTAAAACATACTGAAATTATAGATTCCAATACAATTCCCTTCGTTTTCGTCTTTGTCAATTTCGGATTGATACGAAATCGCTTCAGGCTATTTCACTCCCGCAATTTTACGTGAGCTGGCACCACACGGCACCTCGTGGTCCTCGTATTGATTAAACTAGACTCGGTCCAAGGCCGCGCGACCGATTAGGTTGACCTGACAGGCCCGTTGAGAACTGAACTGTAGCAGCCCAACAACTGGGAGCTCAGAAGAACAGACAAGCTGCCCACTCCCAGAGAACAGAAAGACTGTGCGCGCGTGTGACTGTGAGAGACAGAACCAACAGTAAATTCTTTACTTTACATCGTACTCTTGAACTGGTGTATCACTTTCAGGTGGGACTTCTCGTAGGCGGCGAAAATACACTGATTATTGGCCATTTCTTCCTCATACAACCCCAATTCAAAAAAGTTGAACTATCCCTTTAAGAAGATGACACAGGTAGCACCATGATTTTTCATGTATGCAGCAGCTACTCCACATCAGCATGCCTGTGGGTAAGCAGATAGCTGACAGCCACTAGACTCAGCCCTTATGGTAATATATCATTCATATCTTGGATTCCCTGGTGAGGGTCCATATTAAAACTCAATGACACAGTTACTTAACTGCTACAATGTAGGTCAGCGATCTACTACACGGTTAAAGGCAAGGCTTTTCTTCCACTTCTTTACCCACAACTCTTTATTTGATGTATTTCTATGCTTATTCAGCACAGAAGCTAACGACAGCCTAAGTATATAGTATGTATGTTCCTCTCCCACTGTCTCTCGCTGGGCCTCTACATGACGTGCCTGAGTGAGTGGCATGAGGGGGTGACTGAGTTCACAGTGTGTGTGTGTGTGTGCATGATGGACAGAGGGAGAGATAGACAGGACAAGCGGGGCTGGCTGACCACAGAGGAATTCTCCCTGCAGGCCTCAGGGCCCACAGCTGATCGCAGCACATGCTAATTAGTTTACCTCAGTGTATACACACACAGTCGCACACACAAGAACACCACCACAGTCTAACATAGCAAAAACACATCTTTTACACACATATCATTTATAGACTTCCCTGAAATCCATCAGGAGTTCTATGTGACTGGGCTTTTTCTCTCTCCCACAACCACATACATGCACACACATCTGGTTGAGCTGCACACATGCACACATTATTGTCTGTCTCTTTCCTTGGGGAACATGGTGGCGCAGTCACACACATGACATGGCAGTGTGGAAGTAGGTGTGGAAGTAGGTCAGACAGTATTTGCAAAGCACAATGTTTGCTTTAACGCGTGGAAGCAGATGGGTGGAGTCGGCCAACCAGGACAGTTGTTGTCAAACACTCTTACATTTAGCAAGAAAAGGACATCAGAAAAGACAATGCACTTGTTTTATCCAGTGTTAGTTAATGTGTGTTAGTCACAGTGTGTGATGTCCGGAACAGTGGTTCTCAACATGAGATGATGTTGCACACATTTCTTGGTGAAAACAACCATCTCAGTGTTTGGAATATACCTTTACACACCCAACTGCCACCAATACAAAGACACAACAATATGTATATGACTTCACCAGTCAAATTATGATCGCAACTAATACTTTTATGATGGAGTCATCTTTAAACAACATCCTGGTAGACTATCAACTTGGCTTAAAGGGATAGTTCACCCAAAATTCAAATTTCACTCATTTTCTACTCACCCTCATGTCGGCTAAGGGTTGGGAGAAGTTTCAGAGTCCTCTGTGCCTTCTCTGAGTTACAGGGGGTTAGGGTTCATATGTTCATATGATGGTAGTGAATGGGCTCACTTTTCTTCGTCCAAAAAGACACACCAAAAAACATCCAAATACCTCCATACTGCTGGTCTGTAATGTTCCTCTTGTGTTGCAGCCCCCACATGAGAAATTGTTCTGAAAAAAATGTGTCTAGCTTGTTTGTAGTGGAAGCTTCCAGTGTCTCAGCTCACTGCTCATGTGTCAAATCTTTCTGTCTTTTTGGATGAAGAAAAGTGAGCCCCATTCGCTACCGTCGTATGGACAGACACCAGGTTTAGCTACTGCTGCGTGGACCCCCCCGTAACTCAGAGAAGGAACGGAGGACTCTGAAACTTCTCCCAGCTCTTAGTCCACATGAGGGTGAGTAGGTAATGAGTGACAACCCTGTCTGTAATATATCTGTTATTGTTATGTGATATCAGAGCATCTTCTCACCTTTTTTTTTTTTTTTTCTTCTTTTTTCACATTATATTTTAATTTTAATTTTATATTTATGATGAATTGCTCTGGTTCTGTGGGTTGATCCCCCCCCCTTTTTTTTTTCTCTTTCTTTTTCCTCTCTTATCATTAGTTAGTTATTCATTTTTCATTTTTTAATCCCTATTTGTATCTTGTCCTGTTTGTGAGTATTGTCTATTGTCCATTTCCCATGCTCCCTTGTGCCTTGTATCATTTACCATGTCTTTCTAATTTCTTTTGATGGAAAACAAAATAAAATTTTGATCAAAAAAAAAGAAAAAAAAAAAGATAATGAGTGACATTTGAATTTTGGGTGAACTATCACTTTAATTCTGAACTATGTGGGTTGAATTCCAGGTCCTTTGCTGCATACCAGTCCCTCCCAATGAATGTATTTTTTTTTTCATCCGACTAATCATCTAACTGATTGTCTTGGCAAAATAGAGGAAACATGAAAAGATGAGAAGCAGAGGAGCTGACGGTCAAATGAACAGTGTTGTGTAATGTTCCAGTCTGCCACAGCCTCTGCAGCCGTGTTCATTAATCTCATCCTCATCACAGCTACTGTCCATAATGTGCTCAGTAAATGCTGTATTTGCTGTGTCACAGCCAGGTGATGTGTATGGAGCGTCATATGACCCGACCTCTGCCCTATGAAAACACACTCACATGATCTGCACATTGACGCAACCATTCTTTTTCTCTTGACATTACACACCACACCCACTGTCCACTTGACAACCCTTGATGAGTTGGTCGCCATGGCCACCTTGCCCCCACCCTCTCTTCTTCTTGGTGTGATCTAATTCATCATGAGGAACATGCAATAGGGAGGGGGAGAGATGACACATGAAGAGAGAAACAGATGTAGATACAGAGATAGAAAAAATGAGTGTGTGTGTGTGCGTGCGTGCGTGCGTGCGTGCGTGCGTGTGTGTGTGTGTGTGTGTAGGGGGAGGTTCCACCACTTAAGGAGTTGAGTTGATTTCCATTTATGAAATAATGCTTGACGTCAGTTGTTCAATTACAGTTAGCAGGAACCTGGGACGAGGAGTTTAGGGAAATGTTTCCTATTTGTGTGTGTGTGTGTGTGTTTTACACATCAACGAAGAGTTCTAATGAAAGTTTAAAGGGACAACGAGGAGTTTCTCCGTCGGCAGAACGAAAAATTCTGCGGCAATAAAAAAGTCTCATAGTGATGTGGATGAATCTACGCTCGCCACACTTGTTAATGGCTCCATTTTCAATAAATATCTGGTTTTGTCTCTGTCGTTACTTTGTTATTATTAGTGGTGGAGATGCTGGGCGAGCCGACCAGTGTTTCCTTACTTTCGGTTTCACGGACGCTGCCCGGCGAGTCATGAGAATAACGCAGCTGAGCTTTTTTAAGTGTATTTTTTGGCCTTCATCAGGGCCTTCTCCAGGTCTCCTTGTTGCTGCAGCAGACGTCCAGGTCTCTGCTGGACCATCATGTCCAGCAGTGTGCTACAGTCCAGACAGAATCCTGTCATGACTATTACAACTTTGTGATGCATACTTAACATAACACACCACTGGGTCAATGAGGTCTTGTGTAGCTTAATGGTAAACACATGACATGGGCTGCAGGTCACAAAGTTCAATAAAGTTAAGTTAATTTGTCAGTATAAGAAACAGCATGACAGCATGCTACTTCCTGTCTGCATTTGACCCTTTTTTCTTTCATATTATTCTTTGTATTCTTATGTAAGACTATGTTTTAGCAGCAATCTCTAACCCTCTATTTTCCTGTTATTAAAAGCATAGTTTGACATATTGGTTTATATCCTTTAACATTTTTTTTTTTTTTTTTAAACCCACCGCCACCCCCCCTATTGGGGACCTTTTTTTCTTCTTTTTTTTCTCCTTTCTTTTTTCTTTCTTTTTTCATTTTTTTTCTTCAATTCCAAAGAAAAAGAAAAGAAAATGAACAATCACAATAATCAGGTGGCAGTAACATAGAAACCCATCAACACCACAAGACATGAGAGGACAGAATACAAACAAACCAAAACATACCAGAACAAACGGACAAAAAAACAAAAAAAACAAAAACAAAAAAAACAACAACATATTAGTGCATACTATATTTAACGTTTTTACGCACCATAAATTCATATCATGACTCTATAAATAAAGGATAACTCACTCTACAGTCACCATAAAAAAAACAAAAACAAAAAAAACAACAACAGCAATCACAAAAATAATAGACTATATTAAATCTTCATCCCACGTTTTTGTTATTTCAAGCCTTTCCCATCTTTTTTTCTCCGTACTTCTTTTCTTATTTTTTGTTAATATATTTCTCAATAAATAATGATGTTTGTTATATCCTTTAACATTTCATGCCTGCAGTAAATATGAGCCTGGAGCAGCTGGCTAGCTTAGCTCTGCCCAAAGCAACAACTCTGTCTTCCAGCGTTTCTAATGTTACTATTTTCTGATCTGTTTGTTTTTTTTCTCCACTCAGAATCCATACAAAAAATCAATCTAACAACAATTTAGACAAGAGTTATTCCTGCCCCTGCCTGAACTGTTCCTTTTAGGTACATGTCTGGACAGCCTGGGGCTGGAGCTAATCCCAGCTGACAGAAGGTGAGGGCAGGTTAGGGGAAACTCTTGACACGTCTCTACATGTCGCAGGGCCAGAATATAGGGACTACAGTAACAACAAACGCACACTCACAGAAGTGATTGGATTGTGGGAGGTAGCTGGAGTAACCAGAGAAACCCCTAAAGACATGAGAACATGCTCCACCCAGAAAGGCCCAGGCCGGGGAATCGAACAGGAACCTTGTTGCTGAGAGGAGAGAGGCCTTCCCACCACACCACTGTGTACTGTAGGCAACGTGCAGAATTATGAAATCTCAGGGGTCAACTGGCATGTGTACATGTGTGTGTACCTATGTACTATTATGTGTATACTATTGTGTGTGTGTGTGTAGTATTATGTGTATGTTAATGTGTGTGGGTGCAGTATCAGATGATTACAATAGTCCAAAAAGAAGTGCATGAGACTTGTGGACATGTGTCACCTTCTCACTGCAACCTTTTAAGACTCTATCAAGTGAATTAATGACTGTGTAACTGTATTTGTTCATGTACTCAGCACTCAGAACAGTTTTCTCATACTTTGTTTATTCATTTTGAAATGACCTATTTGTAAATTGACCTAAAGAGCTGCATTGTCATACATGTAGCCTCACACAGGTTCCTGTGTCACATTTGCATGTGGTGAATTTGCCTGTGAAACCACAAAGCGACTGAAACTATGGTTTAACCCTCAAAGCACTGACTCATATTAGCCCACTAGGGCACTAGCTTTGTCATGCCTTGCAGCTATGCTGAGAAACACCCTTTTATCTCTTCTCAGAAGATTCTGGACGGATTTATTTGAAATGTATTAGATCAGTGTGAAACTGAAAGAGTTCCTGTGATACAAGCTGTTTGTGTCTTATCTGTTCACTTCCTGAACTTGCTCTGAGTCAGACTCTGGCTTCTCTCATCCACGCTGGCACGCAACAATGCATAGTGATTATCATCATGAGCAGATGTCTCCTCTGTTCTTTTTCGGTGGGGCAGGTAATTGAAAGCATCCTCTGTTTTCCCTATGCACACTGAGGAGACAAAACAGACATGGAATTTATGATGATACTAATGGTTAATAATAATACAGGATGTTAATAGTACACAAGTGATAAAAGTACATTATGTTACTGTATTCCTCAGTATACTTCTTTGGCAGAAATGGTGCCACTCCATCTTAATGAACCGTATAGTTTATTAGTTATGATGCATTGTTAAATAAGCTATTTGTGAGTTTTGTTATCACTGCACACCCAGTGTTAGCCACAGTTGTTGGTGCTTACCTTTAATGGGAACAGTTGGTTTTCTGTCGGTAACAACGTGAGGTCTTGATATCCCTTAGCAAAAAGTAGTTTAGTAAAGTGTAGTGGACTGTAAGTATACTCACTTTATACTAAAACTGAGGCAGTATACTTGGAAGTCTACTTTTGTAAACTTAAAATGACCTATAAAGTATACTTTAATATGGACTAGAAGTATATACTTAGTACACTATGAGTATATAGATGAGTGTACTTGTTGCATACTTGAAAGTGTACTTTTGTAAACTTAAAATGACCTATAGGCTAAAGTAAACTTTTATAAACTAAAATATGGACTAGAAATATATACTTAGTACACTATTAGTATATAGATGAGTGTACTTGTTGCATACTTGAAAAATAAAATGACCTATAGGCTAAAGTAAACTTTTATAAACTAAAATATGGACTAGAAATATATACTTAGTACACTATTAGTATATAGATGAGTGTACTTGTTGCATACTTGAAAATGAACTTTTGTAAACTTAAAATGACCTATAGGCTAAAGTAAACTTTTATAAACTAAAATATGGACTAGAAGTACATACTTAGTACACTATTAGTATATAGATGAGTGTACTTGTTGCATACTTGAAAGTGTACTTTTGTAAACTTAAAATGACCTATAGGCTAAAGTAAACTTTTATAAACTAAAATATGGACTAGAAGTATATACTTAGTACACTATTAGTATATAGATGAGTGTACTTGTTGCATACTTGAAAGTGTACTTTTGTATACTTAAAATGACCTATAGGCCAAAGTAAACTTTTATAAACTAAAATATGGACTAGAAGTATATACTTAGTACACTATGAGTATATAGATGAGTGTACTTGTTGCATACTTGAAAGTGTACTTTTGTAAACTTAAAATGACCTATAGGCTAAAGTAAACTTTTATAAACTAAAATATGGACTAGAAGTATATACTTAGTACACTGAGTATATACTGTAGATGAGTGTACTTGTTGCATACTTGAAAGTGTACTTTTGTAAACTTAAAATGACCTATAGGCTAAAGTAAACTTTTATAAACTAAAATATGGACTAGAAGTATATACTTAGTACACTATGAGTATATAGATGAGAGTACTTGTTGTATACTTGAAAGTGTACTTTTGTACTGTAGTAGTCTAGCGCATGTTGTGTTAGCCTTAGCTGTAGCTAGCCAGCAAACTGATACCAATCCACCAGACACAAATCATATTGTTACATTTTTCCTATTTTCCCTCTCGTCTCTGCATGTAGCAGCGATGCAAGAAAGACGGGAAGACAAATGTGGAGACTGACAGAGGGTTAAAGACTTAGCAACACTTAGCAACAGTGTAGACATGACAGACACATTTATGAGACGACTGCTTGTGGTGTCACCAGTTCTGATACGCTCTGAGCTGATTATGGCTTTTTATCCAGCAGCTGTTCTATTCAATAAAAGTGACTAGGCCTACTAGATAAACTAACATGCACCACATGACAAAGCAACAGATATCCATTCATTACAAAGTGCAGAAGTGCAGCTGTTGTTGGCTATCACCTTTTAGTTTTGTGCATACAGTATGTGTGAGGCAGAGTTAATTCAATTCTTGATACATATTTCCTCTATTTCCTTTTACTGCGTCCATGTCTGTGTCTCTGGCTACAGAGACCCATGTGGGACAGAAAGCCCTCGGGGGGAGTGGGATAAAAGTTGGATAACTGTATCTGGTTGTGGTCAGACCAGTCATAACCTGTAATTCACCGTGAGGAACATCTCTGGCCTGGAGGGAAAAAACTTATGAGACAATACTGGCTAATGCTTTTTAATATGGCAAGCAGCTGTCTATCTGGACCTCTACCTGTCTGTCTGTCTGTCTGTCTGTCTGTCTGTCTGTCTGTCTGTCTGTCTGTCTGTCTGTCGGTCTGTCTGTCTGTCTGTGTCTAATATTACATCTTTTTAAAATCTGCTGCCGCATACCTGATCTGCAACTTTATTTACTTTATGGAAACTCTATCCTCCCTGATGTGATTGCTTCCTTGTCTCAGGCCTCCCAGTCATGCTTGACTCACTTTATGAGACGTCCCCGCGGACAAACAGGCTTTCATGCTTCACGTTACTTTTGTGTGTGTGTTGGGAAACTTTTACTCACTCTTAATTGTTTGTGTGTGCACTAGGACACGTCCTGTGGTTTTACAAAGGTCTGGAGAAGTGCTTTTTTTTTTTTGCACACAAGAGATTCATAAGTGAACATTTTGATACTGTTTGCCCAGAGCACATGAACTGTAGGATACATGGTTAAGAGGTTCACTGGTTTGTACACATGAATCCTAATCATCAGACAGTATTACAAGATTTTAAACATGGAAGTTGTCAAGAACAACAGCTTGACATTGATGACTGACATTATCCGCTCTATCTACAGCTTGTAGCTGCATTTGTGTCAGTATGGCATTGACTTGATAGGCTATATTGATATTCATTCGGTAACACTTAACTTTACGCCTATCTCTATAACACATTATAACCATATTTATAATAAGTTATAATGCAGTTATAACACTGTATAAATATAGTTATAAACACTCATAAATGATCATAATGTTTTATAACAATAATCATAACACACTATAAAGCATTTTATCATGACTTATAAAGTCAGGTATTATAATAGGTTATAATTGTTAATAACTTACGGTACTGACAATTACCACATTTATAACGCATTATAAATATAGTTACTTATAATGTGGTATAATTGGCTTATAGACATGTATAACTATAATTATAAACACTCATATATCACATAATATACTATATAAGACCTTATACGTTATTACAAATTGCTCTATGGTGTCTTATGCTTATTGTTATAAAGCTTTATGACAATTAAGTGTTTATAATGATACAGTACTTATACATGTTTATAAGCCAATTATAACACATTATAACTATATTTATAATGCATTATCGATGTGGGCATTGGCAGTGAGTTACTAACAATTATAACCTATTAAAACACCTGACCTTATAAGTCATGATAAAATTCTTTATAGTGTGTAATGATTATTATTATAAAGCATTATAATAATTCATGAGTGTTTATAACTATAGTTATACAGTGCTATAACTGCATTATAACTCATTATAAGTATGGTTATAATGTGTTATAGAGACAGGTGTCAAGTAAAGTGTTACCATTCATTTTGATATATTGTTTTTGTTTTGTTTTTGTCTTTTTTTTGTGGGTGTGTTTTTTATTCTTTACTGTTGCTGTTGTTTTTGATTTCTTTTCTTTCTTTCTTTTTCCTCTTTTCTCCTATTCTAAAATCGTGGTTTTCTGATTTTATTTTTATTATATATTATTATTATATTGTATATTTAAAAGAAAGAAAAAACAAACAAACAAAAGGTGATTGTTTACTAACACCACTTGTAAAATGAATTGTCTTAAAGTGATATTCCAGCGTAAGTGGTGCTGTTCTGAGCATTATTTGTTGCTACAAGTGGCTGTTTGATCCGTTGCACGTGGATCCGTATACTGCACTGTTTGTTATGGTGCGGTCATTGCTAAAGTTGCTACAACTAGAGAAGCTAGCGGTTAGCAGACTTGATCTCTTGAGGGGCGGGGTCAAACTCGGTGTTACGGTGCGTTAGACCATGGGTTAAACTTATGCTGGAATATCAATTTAAAGGTTGCTGAATGAATATTGTAAAGGTGGATGTGAGGAAAGAAAAAAAGAAATTGAAAATAAAAAGAACCCCTAATCTAAAAAAAAAAGTATGGCGTCACTGACACACACACACACACACAGACACACGCCTTGCCCTGCTCCTCTGATGTTACGCTCAGTCCAGTATGTAGGCCAGCCAATAAAAGCAGAGGCAGCAGACAAGTAGTAATCAGACAAAGGAGACTCATTTCTAATCTTCTGTCAACACAGTCCAGCTCAACAGCTCCTCACACTCTTATGTAAGAGTTATTCACCATGTTCAACTCCCATTGATTGAGTACGTTGTCAAAGCCAGGTCCATTCAGTGTCTAGAGGAAATAAGGGCTATGTTGTCACCAAGAAAAAAAAGGTTATACATGTGTAACAGTTGTCTGCGTTGTGTTGTTTATTTGCAAGAAGGACCGACACGCTCTCGGCTTCAGGACCGGACTTTACAATGATACGGAAATACAGCTTCACAGAGGAAAATTAGCAAGTTAGCTTACCCTTCGAGCTAAGGTCGCTAGTTGTAAACATTAAAAAAAATAAACCCTTTGTAACATATTTAGTTACATGTAGAGCTGTCGCCAGCTTCCTGAACATAATATCATGATAACTGCATTATTACATTACATTGTTTACACAGTTCCAGTAGGCTATAACGCTGTGCTTCGTGTAACAAACCTACCATGGGCTCAATCCTGGCATACTGGCACTGTGTTTATGTCACAGCCCAGATTTATATGGTGAGGAGAGCCCTGCTAATGTGATTGGCTGTCACTGTACTGGAATCAACAGCAAAACTCTGTTACACATACAAGAAAGGACACTGGCTCACCTGTATCTTCAAGCTTGGGTAGACACATAAAGGTCAAAGGTCAATTACTCATTACTGTAAACCATGCTTGCTTTACAGTGAAAAAAAAGTAGTTAAATAAAAATGAATAAATAAATAAAGGAGAGAACTAAATGACTGATTGAGAAAGGCCATGGAGAACAGGTAAGTCTGGAGGGCTAATTTAAAAGAGAGTTCCAGAGAGTGGGGGCTGCAACGCTGAAGCCTCTGTCACCAAAGGTCTGTGGTCTGGTATGGGGGATGGAGAGGATGACACAAACCAGCGTCTTCATCAGTCTAACTGTGAACTAACCTCAGACAAAATCTAATGGTTCTAATTAGATGTTATGTCTGTTAGCAGGCCAGGCCCCTCACTTCCTGGAACTATCTTACAGTAACTTAAGAGTAAGCCAACCCCTCATACAGTAGATGGATAGATATCAACTTAACATGTAAAACCTACATTATCAGCAACCTGACAGCTGCTAAATGGGGTCATGGAGAACCAATCTAACCTCATCTAACCTCATCCAACCAGCCTCCATGACGCAGCACCATCAATCCATCCAGTATTCATCACCATCTGCAGGAGCTGGCTGAAGGCAGAGCATCCACTGGTTAATATGGAAGTGTTTGAGGGATTTGCAAGGATAGAGTGAGTGGGCAGGAGGACCCTGATGGAATAAACTGGCTTGGAAAAAGTGAATTAGTCATTACTTAAGATGTGTTTTGTAGATGTGAGGGTGGGCTTGGTTTGGAGTTGGAGCACCTCAGATCAGCTAAAAGACACACCCAGAGATAAAGCTGAGAGAATCCACAGCAAGAAATGAAGGAAGGAGAGGAAGTGACATCACTGGAAAGACACTTCACACCAGTGAAAATGTGATTGACAAGCACCAACAGGTTAACCAAACTTTCAGCTGGTGCTGTGTGTGTGTTGGGGGGTTGGGGCTATCTGCCCCCTCTCTACGTCAGAAGTGTATTTGGTTGTGGTATGTGTGTGTGTGTGTGTGTGTGTGTGTGTGTGAGTCAGTGTGTATAGTGTCCTGCTGACAGCAGTGTCCTGGCTGTAATTTGGACAGCTGGAGGTGCTGACAGGCTGGGCTTGTTTCATGGTGCTGTTGGAGGCTGTCAGGGCAGGACGTGGTGCAAGTGCCCCAGCCTGCTGCCCTTCTGTCCTCATCATTGGTCAACATGGCAATTAAAGGGATAGTTCAACATTTTGGCAAATTGGCCCATTGCCATAATTGTTACCTATATTTGTCAGTGCAAGCTATTTTTAGAACGGCGGAGCAGAGCCGTGAGCTGCTCAGAGCTACGCTACGGAGGCTTATGGGATTTCTTGGTTTCCCTCATCAAACTCATCAAATACACAATCCAACAACTCCACAACGCTCTGGTGGACAAGTTGTGACCTGCACATTCACCACGCTATGAGATAATAACACAACGTTACCAGACAGAGTTACCAGAGTTGTTTTCAAGGCAAACATGGAGACTTCTTGCCGAAAAACTGACAGGAACGTGCATCAGCGGTTTTGCATGAATTTACTTTGAAAACAACTCTGTCTGGTAACGTTCCGTAAAGTTGCACTAATCCATTTTTTTTTATCATTGATTAAATAAATGTCTTTGTGTTTAATTACAATGGACACTCGCAGAGATGACACCACAGAAACTAATCACAGTTCACAAGTCGACTTGAGGTTTGGGCTGCAACATTACTGGCTGTGACTTGTCTCATGTCAGGTTGTTTGCCCTCTATCAATCTTCCATCGTCATCATATTTATAGAAACATTTCTGCACTAATATCAGCTCTTTTTGCACACAGGTAATATTTGTACAGTGTACTGAAGGTCTGAATTGAGCTTTTACGTGAGCAGCTCCATGAACCTTGTGGCAGGTCGTTTGTTCCTCAGGGCAGGTTTAACAATTTACTGCAAAAACACTGTCATCTATCTGTCAGTATCAGGATGCCTGCTGAGAGCTTTTTACACTTCACATCACTGCTGGTTTTCATTTCATGACTGTGTTTTGTTGTGTTTGTGTGTGGTTTTTAATGGTTTTACGGTCAATTTTTAAGATGATAGAATAAATGCGTATTAACCACTGAAGTCCAACCTCAGCCATAGATATACAGGTGTGTTCTGTGAAGAGAGAAGGGTTTGTTTAGTGGAAAAAATATCCAGATGTGAAGTGACATTTAGATGGAAAAGGTGGATATTTGATCACAGTGGTAGCCCCACTGACCTGTGTGTGTGTGTGTGTGTGTGTGTGTGTGTGTGTGTGTGTGTGTGTGTGTGTGTGTGTGTGTGTGTGTGTGTGTGCAGGAACATCCCCGCCAGTGAGAAGGCCAGGAGTCTTTCCATATCTGTCATATCCTGTTGGAACAGGCAGAGGGGACATTGCAAACACAGAGAAATTATAAGCTAAAGTTTCCCCCCTCCTCCCAAAAGCCACACACACACACACACACACGTACAGCATCTACATATGTGTATGACAGTTTAGTTTTATTTATCTGTTAAACATCTGTGAGTGTTAATGGTCACAGAAGTTTGGAACTCTTGTGGTTTTGGTGCCTTTGTTCGTGCTGCAATGATCGAAAACTCACTTCTGCTATTATTTACACTTAGAGCCGGTTGCATAGTAGCCAGATGAGTAAGCAGAGAAATATATTCACTTGTGGACTTTTGACAAAATTGGGCGCTCTCCTTTAAGCGGGCTGTCGTCCACAACCATCCTGGAGTCAGGGATGGAGCGGAAGGATGGAAAAAGAAAGGGAGGAAAAGAGAAATGAGGACGAAGACGATGACAGATGTTGAGAACATCACCGCTGACTCATGAGAGAAGACGGACGAGCCAAATCTGACATTTGTATCTGATTTAAGCTCCAAGGCCCAGTTTAAATCTCTCTCAGCGCTCCACTTCTTTTCATTATATTTCCATATTTCCACCAATTTCATATTCATTCATCATACTCCAGCGATTCTGGTGCGAGAGAGCAAGACCACCTGATGTTCTAGCGTTAACCTGTTTTTCACCTTTACTCTTTTACTGATCATTTCTATGTGAGTTCCCCTCGCCCGTCTTCAGGGATCACACAGTATGATAAGAAATATGTGACGCGCTCTATCAAAATGAGTCGGATGTGGCAACGTTCTATTTTTAGATTATCAGCTGATAACGTGGTAAACCCATAGAAAATCAATAGGCTATATTTTTTTTACCCTCATTTCAAAGCTATGACCTTCAAAAACAATCTCCCGAAGTTTCACAGTCCAGGTAATTGAGAAAAGGCCAGTAAATGATGATTAAAGTTGACTTGCTACTTAAACCCTCTGAAGATGAGTGTTGCATCGTTGCAAAACATGAAATATCTTCTGAACCGTTCATGGTAGAGACGAGCTGTAAACTTCATCTGATTCGCTGGATTCTCCGCTTTCCGACGGTCATTGAATGGTGCTTCTATGATAAGCAGGGACGGCTACAGAAACAGATGCTAAAGCGAGTAGCATCGACGCTAACAGAGCTAGCGCCGATGCTAAACAGAACGTAGCAACGATGCTAAATCGAACGTAGCTTAAATGCTAAACCGAACGTCGCGGTCAACACAACGCTTGCACACATTTTACAAAACATCAACAAAACATCACAACTTTTGAACCGTTTATGATAGAGACGAGCTGTAAACAGCATCTGAATTGTGAGATCCTCTGCTTTCCGAGGGTCATTGAATGGTGCATCGATGACAACAAGGGACCGTATATGGTGCGTGTAATCACGTGGTACAGGAACAGACGCCAGAGTCACAGGCAAAAACTTTGAATGGAATTTTCTCAGGTTTTAGAACAGAATAAGAGAGGAGGAGATCCTAATTCAAATGGCCATATCTCGAAAACTATAAAATGTATTACTTTGACTAGGGTTTCATTTTAAAGCTTATTTTCTAATCTTTCCATTGATACCAAAATCTCGACTTTGAAATTTGGGTCAATGTGACTCATTTTGATGTAACACGTCACATATGCTAATTATAGCAATGTAGGCCACTGTGGCCAAGGATGTCCGCCATAATAAACATTAAACAGCAAACACGGGCACATGGACTCACACAGGGTGCCTCACGCTGAAGCTGTCACTGCAGACACTTGGCAGCAGTGAGATAGTAAAATAGTAAATAGTAAAAGATGGTCAAATCTGGATTAGTGGCTGAGTCAGTGAATGACAGGCTACATTCAGTTGATAGTTGGTCATTGGTTAGATGTAAATCTATAATCTAAACATAATGGTTGCTAGGTATACTTGGTAGGGAAGGCTTCTGTAGGTAGTGAGGGAGGACACATTTCAGGGAAGTGTGTTTCTGTTTGGAATGCAGCCCAGGAGTCTGGGAGGCCATCTGGATTGAAGATTGACCTGTCATACCTGCAAATGATCTACAGCCCGCTGGAATCTAGCACACACACGCACGCACGCATGCACACACACAGACTTACTACCCTATATCAATTCATAGACTTTCAGACTTCAATGCAGTAATATGCAAATGTACATTAAAGGGATAGTAGCATTTTTTTTTTTAAAAGTGGGGTTGTATGATCTCCAAATAGCCCCTAAGTACTTTAACTGGGCTGGCGTTGCTAACGGGAGGAGTGTAGAGAGTCTTCTACAATTAAAGTACTTAGGGGCTAAACCCCACTTTAAAAACACTAACCCTTTAATAACACTACAGAAAGTAATGCCTTTTTAAAATCTGACTTGTATTACTGTAGAATAGAATAGAATATACTTTATTAAAGCAGATAAATATATATATATAGCCACCTGGGACAGTAACTTTGACTAAAATGACTATTGCCAGATTTGCAAAAAGATTTCCTTTTAAACCTGCTCAAATTTGATACATACATTTTCAACACGGTTTTAGTATAAAATAAGTTATTTAATATTAAATAATTTTACCTGGTTTACACATCAATGCAGTAACTCGTGTCCTATTCAAGTTTCAGTGACGGAAAAAAATAAAGTTTTTATTACCATAATGTTTTAAAAATTGCCAAAAGTATCCAGGATAAAACACATGTGGGTCACTGATTGACGGTGGCCATTTTGGATGTCCTACACTGAAAACCCTCCTTCCTGGCGGAATTGCATTAATTACTTCATTTCCCTGGTGGAATATCTGACCATTACATGTACTGTAATATCTGATTGTAGGACATTAGGTTTTTCATTGGATTTGTACAAAAAATTCACAGTGATTATATAGGGAGGTCAAGGAGGAAAAGTCCATGTATCAAATATGAAACTAAAATTCTTGTGATTAAAAATATAGGGTTAAAATCAATAATGAAACAATAAGATTATATTACTGTAGAATAGAATAGAATACTTTATTAATACAGCACAAACAGTGTTGTTAGATTCAGAAAGTCCAGTAAATCAATGTCAGGACAACCAGACCAGTAGGAGCAAACCGGCTGCTGTATTGTTCCAAATTACTGCTCTGGCCTTTCTCCTCCCCTCAGTGGCCAGGATCCTGCTGGAGTCCTAAGATGGCCGCTGCTGCTTGATTGACAGCTCACTTTGACCAATCACACACCCAGGGAAGGCTATCCTGGCAGCAGCTCTGTTCACTTCACACTGAGAATGGAGTTTGTTTTCTTGAATGGGTAGCACGTAAATGCTGCATTCAAGGCCTGAGGCCCCCAGACGTTGAGCGTAAAAATTAAAATGCTGCACTTTGGTGCATGAACGTGTTTTCCAACTTTAGGTAAACCTAGATATAATTTGTATAAAATTATTTTATTTCCATCAAATTTAAATGGGGACGAAGGACAATATTTTAATTCCGAACTATTTAATTCAGAATGGTGGAACGAGTCTCTTGCTGATGTACTGTAATGATGCACTTGATATAATGAGTGGAGGACAGAGGTGGAGAGAATCAGTTTTTCATTGGATTTGTACAGAATCAAAGGTTGACTGCAGTAAAAGAGTGGAGGTTCGCTCCTTCTCAATCTCAGGTGTAGAGATAAACACCCCACAGCCAGAGGAGAGCTTGTTGCAGCATGTCCACCAACAAGTCACTCTGTTGGACCTGCAGTAATGAGCCTTAAAGGAATAGTTCACCCAAAAATTATTATTTTTTTAAAAATCTGTTATTGTGGAGCTATAGCAGGCAGTTAACACCTCCAATCAAGCCTTTTCTTCTTACACTTCAAATTATTTCCATTAACCATTCCACATTTCCATATTTTGTTAGTTTTTATTCTGATAACAGGATGGACATTAAAAAAAAAGAAAAAAAAAGACTTGGTTAAATGAACTACCTCACTAAATAATTGTTGTGTGTAAAATGCTAGCAACCAAAACTGACAAGTGACCTATGTTATGTATGTCAGACATCAAACAGCAACCATGACAGGAATGCCACCACCCAAACCAGTAGGGCTCAAAGACCAGTCACAACCACACCTGAGAAGAAGAGGAGGGAGAACAGGGTTGACATATTCAGGGATGGAGAAGTTCAGGTGCAAGTGACAGTCCTAAGGAAACAATCTATACCGTGTCTGTTTGTCACGGCTCATTCCATCAGACAGACTGGTGTTTTACATCTACAGAGCTGTCACCTCTAAACATAAACTCTACAGTATGTAATATACACTGTGTAGTAATGGGGTTGTGACACTATGTGTGTGTTTGTCTTCAAGGATGGGTTAAACACTTCATAGCAACAGCTATTCAGCTCATGTGTGCATGTGTATGTGATAGTGACTAACTTAGTGAATTAGAGAGAAAGAACAGTAGGAAGCTACTTGTGATCCTCCTGTCCTTGGGCCTTTCAGCACATCTTTGTCCCTGCTGTCAGGCTAGTCATAAAAGCGTATGAATCAGCCAGTGTGTGTCTCTGCTCGTGTACACACAAGTGTGTTTTTCCATTCGAGTGTGAAAAAACAGACAGCGCTGTCAGGGAAGAGAGGATGACTCACCTGACCTGCATTTCTCACACTCATTGCACTTGCCTGGGAAACAAACATATCACTGTTATTTTCAACACGTCTATACGTCTCATGTGAAAGGATATGCTGAGTGCTAGAGAGCGCTTGAATTCAAGGTGACAAGCTTTCTGAACAACTAATTGTGTCTCTAGCTTTGCAATGCACATGTTCTGTCGTGATGGATCACATTAAAGGGATAGTAGCATTTTTTTTAAAAGTGGGGTTGTATGGTCTATAAATAGCCCCTAAGTACTTTAATTGCAGTAGAAGACTCTCTGCACTCCTCCTGTTAGCAAAAGCCTGTTCCATTGCTCACTATAATATAATTTTTTCCAGCCCTTCAAAGTGCAGGAAAAACCAAGGGGGCAGTTGTCGGTCTGAGAAGTGAAGCTCACTTCCGCGATCAAAAAACTGCAATCCCCTCTTCTTCCTGTGGGGGCTGGTGTCAGAAAGCAGCATGTCTCCATAGACCCCCATGTTCAAATCACTGACTTTACATCCTAAATAAACATGATCAAAGCCTGGTGTCAGCACGTTTTTTGGTCTTAACCTATAGTTTCTACCGCCGCACTCTGAGGGGGTGAATTTTTTATTTTAAACTCTACCGTTTTACTGTTATTAGGTTAAAATTCTGGCCAATTAGGGTGCGGAAACGTTGAGTGACAGGTCCAGAGCGGTCCGGACACAACTGCTTTGAGGCCAGTGAGCGGGTTCTCGGCCGCCAACATGGCTCTGTTCAGGCCGCCATATTTGAGTCACAAAAACAACTCCCCAAAACCAATGGGTGACGTCATGGATGCTACGTCCATGTTTTTTACAGTCTATGGGAAAAACACAGTTTTTATTTGGACCTAACCAACTCACGTATCCCTCCACCCAGGGTTAGCGCCCTATTTGTAGATCATACAACCCCACTTTAAAAAAAAATGCTACTATCCCTTTAACTGGACCACGACAGCATGTCCTATACATGAGTGACTCACGGAATGACGGAGATCATTGTTCAGCTCAAATCCATGCAAGTGAAATAGAATTCCCTCATTTGCAACAGGGCAGTGTTTACATCCTGCAGGTGTGACAAGTTAACAGTTACCACCAAATCTGAAAGCTTTGTTTTTAGAATAATGTTTCAGAAAGTTCAGTGACTGTCTCTGCATGTGGTGCTACAGTGAAATAACAGGGTTGTCTACTTAGACATTGCAGGGGCCAGTGGCCAGTTGTTGTTTTTAAGCTGTAGTTACACTGATCTGGACGTGGTGATTGAACATGGCAGTACAACAGTGCAGGAACAAAAGTTTGCCTGATGAACAGGGAAAGTTAGCATTAAAGAGCATCAGTCAAATCACAACCAACGACTGAAACACACAAGTAACTGAATGAGAGCAGTTCAACAGTGGGTGTGTGCCTTGAAACTCACTTTTGGTAATGATGGAGAGTAAAAGAGGTTAAACTGCTGAACAAATGCTTAATTTCATATTTCCTTTGAGGGGAACTACGCAAGTTTTTTTTTTCACCTTAATTAAACAGCTTCAGGGTAATTGTGATGGTTAAATGAGTTGTTTCAGAGAGAATGGAGGCTCTCTGCCTCCCAAATAGTGTCTCTTTGTCAATGTTACCCAAGTTTCATTGAGTGAAAAAGGAACAAGATTTTGCAGATTTTCCCACAAATGATTAGCATATACTGTAAGCGAGGAGACCAAAACGACACAAGAACATCATTTAGCATGGATATAGCTAACACACAAGTTTGTTTCATTCACAATATGAGTACTGTATGTCGGCTTACTTATTCTTGTAGTTGTGAGGTTGTATCAGACACTGAAGAAAATAACTTAAAAGAATAGTTCACCCCAAAATGAAATTTATTTACTCACCATCACAATGACTAAGGGCTGGGAGAAGAGTTGGGAGACTCATCCATGCCTTTTTGAAGTTACAGGGGGGCTCCATGCAGCAGTGCATGTCCATATGATGGTAGTGAATGGGGCTCACTTTTCTTCGTCACAAAAAAACACACCAGAAAACATCCACATACCTCCATGCTGCTCGTATGTAATGTCCGTCGTAGAGAGAGATTTGCATCGGCGTTAGTTAATCGCAATGACACCGACGCAAATCTTGCGAGATTTGGACTGACCAGGAAGAGGATAATAATTGTTAGTTATTCTTGCCATGGATTTCATTATAACATACAGTATTATAGTGCCCATCTAAATGTGACCGGCACTACAGTTACTTGTGTATGACAACGCCACTCTCTTTAAAGGGGAGAGACCCTGACTTATGTTGCAGTGTGACTAACTTACAACCAACAGTCCCCACTCAGGTAAATGCCTATGGCAAGGACAAACAGAGGCTCTTTAAGTTATAGACAAAAATAGATTTATTTTACAATGTACGAAAGGTAATAAAATGCATATATTTGTCTTGGAAACAACCACAATATCTAGGATTGGACTGAACACATAACCAGGTGAAGAGCTAGTTTAAAGGTTCGAATGCACTGCACACTTTGAATTCACTACACAATTAAAGGTTCGAAGGCACTGCACACTTGTAAATCACTGCACACTTAAAGGTTCGAAGGCACTGCACACTTCTAACGCTAACACTAAGCTCTACAACACCATGGAAAAAGGTGAGTGGTCTCAAGCAAGATATGGGCGTAATGAAACCAAAACAAAAACGAAATAGAGGCAACAATGTATAAAAATATCTGGAGGAGAGAACAGTGGCTGCCCCGCCGATTATGTCGCCGGCTCAGCCTACAAACAAAATCAATACATTACACACAGTTCAATCATATTATTCCAACTTAACCCAAATGATGTGCCTGGTCCCTCATACCTTGTCAAGCTAAGATGCAGCACAGCAGGTGGGCTAATGTACAGCCACTAGACCACTACTGGTCGTCGTAAAGTGCTGGTTGTCATAAAGTGCTGGTTGTCATAAAGTGCTGGTTGCCATAAAGTGCTGGTTATCTATAAATACAACAAAATTACCAAATTAAAACAAAGGGTGTATGCAGCAGACCATACAATACATTAGTATATTATTCTTATTCCCACCTTACGAGACTGCTGCAGGGTACAAGGTAAAATAGCTACAGCTTAACCCTCCTGGCACCAACAGACACCTTAAAATATAACAAGTAGTAAGTAAACTCCATATGAAAACATAAGCATATAAATACGAGAAATATCTGTACCTCTTTTCTTGTTGACCTACGACGCCGGCAACAGGCGCATGGACGTGGGTGAGCCAAACGTGAACAAACGTGGATTTGCAAGGTCCCGCGAGATCCTACTCTCATATGCTGTGAGCTGCTGTTGCTAGGTTCCCTCACCTGGTAACCTGGGTCCTAGCGTCCCATATGTTACATACACCCCCACTTTAAAAGGTCACCGTCCCGGTGACTAAACTCACTTTGCATAGCAGTAACATTAGTTAGGGTCTGGGGGCCGTTGGATTAGGGGCTGGGGTAGGCGGAATGGGTTTGAATGCTGCCCAGCTGTGGTTCGGTGGGAGCGCCGTACCACCTCTGGTCCCAACAACAACTGGGGGCTGTTTCTGGCCCTTCAGGAGGAGGGGGATTGTTCTGCGGGGGCCCTGCAGGTTCCTCCATGAACCCAGGGCTGGTCTCTGGGGGCTGGAGATCGGGGGCTGGCTCCTGTTCGGCTGTAGAGCTGATGTTACAGGGAGAGCTGATGAAGCCTGACAGGAAGCTGGTGTTGCTGTCCTCCTCTTCGCTAGCATTTCCTAAGGAGGGGGTTTCATCCCTCTGTCTGGGGGAAGGGGGGGGCACTAGTGGTTCTGAGACCAACACGCCTCTCTCAGTGATTGGTCTTAATTCAGAGCGGTGAACAGTTTTCTGTTGTCCTGGGTTGGATCGGGGCTGGATCTTGTATACTGTGCCGACATTATCCAGGCATTTTACCACTTGGTAGACTGTTGATTCCCAGACATCTTGGATTTTTTCCGTCCTAGCACATGGTTCTTCCGGTAGACCAGGGTGCCGACTGGGAGGATGGTTATAGTTGGTGGGGTTGGCGCTGCTCCCTGGCCATGGCAGCTGCCTCCAGATGCTTTCTAGCTGCCACATACACAGAAGCCAAGTGATCTTGATGCTTGGTTACCCAGTCGTCTGGTGTAATTGCAGCTGGTTCCTCATCAGCTTGTCCCAGCAGTAGGTCAACAGGTAGCTGGGGCTTCTGACCAAACATCAGTTCGTATGGTGAATGACTCGTTGACTGGTGAACTGTTGTGTTGTAAGCAAACACCAACTGGGGCAGCAATTGAGGCCATTTTCTCTTTTTTTCTCCTGGGAGGCAGCGCAAAAGATCAAAAAGGGTTCGATTAAACCTCTCACATTGTCCATTCCCCTCTGGATGGTAAGGGGTCGTTCTACTTTTAGCAATCCCATACAGCTGGCAAAGGCGTTTGAGTAGTTCACCTTCAAAGTTGCGGCCTTGGTCCGAATGAATTCTTTTTGGCACTCCATAGGTGTAAAACCACTTTTCTGTGAGGATTTTAACAACAGTATGGGCCTTCTGGTCTGATGTTGGATATGCTTGCGTGAATTTAGAGAAAACGTCGGTCACGATCAAGACATGCTCTCTCCCATCACTGGCTTTTTCTAAAGTGGTAAAGTCAATGGCGACGACCTCTAAAGGTTTGGCGGCCGTCAGATGTCCCATGAATGTCCGGACTGAGGGACGCACTGCTTTAGCAATGATGCACCGTTCACACTCTTTGCACCACTGGTCAATGTCTGAACGCATATTTGGCCAGTAGCATCTTTCTCTGACCAAAGCTATCGTCCTTTCTGCCCCCTGGTGGCCGTGGTTGTCGTGTAAACTGGTCAGTACCTCTGTTTGTAGTGCTTTTGGTAATAGCAGCTGATGAACTGTCTGTCGGCTTGGGGGCATCTGTACCTCTCTGTAGAGCACCTTGTCTTTCTCTCTGATTCTCTTCCATTGTCGGGCAAGCTCCAAAACCTGGTCGGGTTCTTTAGACCGTTCTGTTTTGTTTGGGGGGCGTCCTCTCTTCCAGTAGAGGAGGAATGCTTTGATCACTGGGTCTGTGGTTTGCAGGGCCTGCAGGTCAGCCTTCTCCCTCACTGGGGCTGCGTCCACGGCCATGACGTTAGCGATGAGCTGTGATTGTGTGGGAGGGTGTCTTTTGGAGTCAGTCATATGTGATGGAATACTAAAACCAGGTGCGATGTCAGAAATGGACTGTACTGCCGGGGTGTTGGATTGACGGGAAAGGGCATCAGCGTTGCGGTTGGCGGCCCCGGGGCGGTACTTAATGTCAAAGTTGAAACTGGCCAGCTCGGATGCCCACCGTTGCTCTACAGCTGCTAGTTTGGCTGTCTGGAGGTAGCTCAGGGGGTTGTTGTCTGTGTACACAGTGAAGGTCGTCCCCAGAAGATATTCCCTGAACTTTTCGGTGATGGCCCATTTTAAGGCAAGGAATTCCAATTTCATGGAGCTGTAGTTTGACATGTTTCGTTCACTTGGTCTAAGCCCCCGGCTGGCAAATGCGATAGGCCGGCGGGTTCCATCCTGCTCTTGAGAAAGTACTGCACCCAGGCCCTGGTGGCTGGCATCCACTTCTAGGATAAAGGGTTTCTTGAAGTCAGCGTAGCCGAGGACGGGAGTAGTGACAAGCTTGTTTTTAAGTGTCTGAAATGATTTTTCACATGACTCATTCCACTGTTCTTCCAACTTGACACTGACCTTTGACCTTGGTTTTTTCTTGCTCCCCTCTAGCTGTCCGACCAGTTGATGGAGCGGAGCTGCATGTTTTGCAAATCCCTCCACAAAGCGTCTGTAGAAGGAGGCAAAACCCAAGAATCCACGTAGTTCAGTGACGGTGGATGGGCGTTTCCACTCCGCCACTGCTCTGGTCTTCTCTGGATCAGTTGCCACGCCAGCAGGGGAGATGATATGACCAAGGTATCGCACCTCTCGCTGAAAAAAATGGCATTTAGACATCTTCAGTTTCAGGTTATGCTGCTGGAGCCGACTCAGGACCATCTCCAACCGCTGCAGGTGTTGACTGAAGGATGTGGAAAAAATGATGATGTCATCCAAATACAGTAGTAACGATTGAAGACTCTGATCGCCGAAGATGCGTTCCATTAGGCGCTGGAAAGTTCCTGGCGCATTACACAGACCAAATGGCATTCTGTTGAACTCGAAGAGGCCAAACGGGGTGCAGAATGCTGTCTTCTCTTTATCCCTCTCCGACATTGGTACCTGGTTGTATCCACTTGCCAAGTCGAGTGTTGAGAACCATTTGGCACCAGTAAGAGCATCCAAAGATTCTTCAATGCGTGGCAACGGATATGCATCTTTCCTCGTCTTGGCGTTGAGTTGTCGATAATCAACACACAGCCGAATGTCACCACATTTTTTCTGTACAACTACAATGGGGGAGGAGTAGGGGCTGGAACTCACCCTCACAATCCCTCGCTGTAACAGTTCTTGTATGTGAGACTTGACAAGTGAGAATTGAGATGGGGGAGACGACGGTACCGCTGGCGAACCGGGCGTCGTCCACTAGTGGGATCTCATGGTGGATCAGGTCGGTACAGCCCAAATCCCCATCATCCAAGCTGAATGCGTCTCGGTACTTTGTCAGCAAACTCTTGGCTGCTTGTGCATCATTAACAGGGAGGTCGGGCCAACTCAGTTCACTCAGGCCGGGGAGGGGGGAGGGGGAAGGGGTTTCTGCTGCCGTGGACTGGATGAATACCACCTGCCGGCCTTCGTCTTGTGTCTGCTCCTCCACCTGTACAGCTTGGGAAGAGGAGTGCAGATCGGCCAAATGTAACGTTCCCAATACTGTTTTTGATCTCAGCCACTGGTCTTCTTCACCAACATTAACAACAGGGATATTGACAGTTCCTCTGGAAACAGTGAGGAGAGCACTAGATATGAGCAGGTTCATGGGTAACCGACCTTTTCCATAGGGCAGAGGCTCCAGCAATACAGTACCAAGAGCAGGGCCTGGGCCTGGATGAACTGTAGGGAACCCGCTGGTATCCGAATTGCTGGTCCCGGTGGTGTCACAGCCTCCCCTACGTGTCCGGTCTGCCAGAGGCGGTCCATCTGTTGGCACTCTGACAATGCGCGCCCCCATTCTCTCTCAGCTTGCTTTACTAAAGGAGAAGAAAACAGATTGTCACCATGTTCGCTGAATAAGACAGAGTAGCAGCCACTGATAATGTTCATCCCCAACAGACCGGGTACTACAGTTTTCCTTTGTTGGGAAGCTGGGTCAGGGGGGTCTTTTACCACTAGGATGCCCATCTGTGGGAGGGTAGTGCCGAGGACTTCAACATCCAACTCCACATATCCCAAATATGGAATATCTAATCCATTAGCTGCTGTTAATTGGAGCCATGTACAAGATTTCAGTTGCTCATCTGTTTGTGGCATCAGGTGTTGTTCAAAGAAAGTTTGTGTTACAGTAGTTACCATTGATCCAGTGTCCAGCAAAGATGGCACCTCCACCCCCCCTATTCTGATCTTCACTACTGGACAGCGTCCAATTAGCCGGGATGCCAGACTTGTTTGTTTTGAACCCACAAATCCCCCTCCTGGTGCCGGGTTCCCAACACCAGAGGGCGCTAGTTTTCCTGCTGCTCAATTGTGTTCACTCTTGCCCCCACCCATTGGCCACGTCCACGTGATCCCACCCCCACAGAGGGCCCACTCAATTCAACACGACAAAATCTAGCAATATGACCTGCCTTATGGCATCGCAAGCATATTGGCTTTCCATCTGGCTGGAACTGGTAATGTTTTGGCCTGTTGCTGCTGGAGGGATCCTGGGGGCTTGTGTAATTGGGGGTGGTGGACGAAGAGCCTAAATGTTTAAGAATAGCATCCAACTGTACCTGCTGTTTACGTAAACACTCCTTTAGTTCTGCCAGCTCATCACTGGATCTAGCAGCAATGGCGTTGGTATCAACATCACCTTGACTTTGTCCTGATGCATTTGAATCACAGGAGTATGCTCGTGCTCTTTGTCCACAAGCTGAGGGGCCACGCTTTTCCCATTTAATAGCTGCACTACGTACATCTTTAAAGGAGTAGTTAGGATGCTGTCGAACCAAGTGGGCCAATTCACGCTGTAATTTGGTGTCACGTACGTTTTCAATGAATGTGTCACGAACCACCAGATCTGAATTTGAAACCCCCCTTGGATCTTTACTTTTAAGTAGTTCCATCAAATGCAACAAAGCATGGGAAAACTCACGTATGGACTCATTATCCTGTTGCCGGCGTTGAAAAAATTGTCTCTGTAAACTCACATATGTTTGATCACACCCAAAGTTATCAAGCAGTACTGTAAAAATAGCCTCTGGTGTGGCTATGTCAGTTGGAGAGCTAAATTTTACCTCCCGCTTAGCTTCCCCATCTAACAGGTCGCAAAGAAATGTTGCCTGTTCGGCCGGTGTGTGTTGCACAAACAGTGATTTTTTTGCTTCCTCCACCCAGTCTTCTACAGTTAACCCATCCCGAGTTACGTCTCCTGAAAATCGTGGACATTTCCTTTCTCTTGGTGCATACATGTATACTCGCCCTGTTAAATCACTACTGATTGATGGCTGATGGCCAGCCGACCCAGAGGCCTCTACATTTGCGGTTACATTGCCCCCATCTTTGAGTCTACTGTTCTCTGCTTGTAGTTGTTGAACAAGTTCAGTCAAAGCTCTGATTTGTTCCTCTGATTCAGACATTTTAATTGGCTTTCTCAAAAGGAAAAAAAAAGAAACACAACACCCAACAATCAATTGGGCTATTGGATATGGGTGAACAATCCCCCCCACCCAAGAACAATGTCTATGTCCACTGCGTTAGTAAACGCTGGTGGTTCGGGGTCGCAGCTAGAGGGCGGTGTTGCAGCTAGAGTGCGGTGGATGTCCTCTGGGTCTTCTCTTGGGCAACCACTGTCCTCTTCCTCCACTACCTCAGTGCCTCCAAAAAAACAAAACAAAACAAAACAAAAAAAATCACACTGAAAAAAAAAAAACCTCTGCTATCCTGCCGACAACGCCAAATGTGACCGGCACTACAGTTACTTGTGTATGACAACGCCACTCTCTTTAAAGGGGAGAGACCCTGACTTATGTTGCAGTGTGACTAACTTACAACCAACAGTCCCCACTCAGGTAAATGCCTATGGCAAGGACAAACAGAGGCTCTTTAAGTTATAGACAAAAATAGATTTATTTTACAATGTACGAAAGGTAATAAAATGCATATATTTGTCTTGGAAACAACCACAATATCTAGGATTGGACTGAACACATAACCAGGTGAAGAGCTAGTTTAAAGGTTCGAATGCACTGCACACTTTGAATTCACTACACAATTAAAGGTTCGAAGGCACTGCACACTTGTAAATCACTGCACACTTAAAGGTTCGAAGGCACTGCACACTTCTAACGCTAACACTAAGCTCTACAACACCATGGAAAAAGGTGAGTGGTCTCAAGCAAGATATGGGCGTAATGAAACCAAAACAAAAACGAAATAGAGGCAACAATGTATAAAAATATCTGGAGGAGAGAACAGTGGCTGCCCCGCCGATTATGTCGCCGGCTCAGCCTACAAACAAAATCAATACATTACACACAGTTCAATCATATTATTCCAACTTAACCCAAATGATGTGCCTGGTCCCTCATACCTTGTCAAGCTAAGATGCAGCACAGCAGGTGGGCTAATGTACAGCCACTAGACCACTACTGGTCGTCGTAAAGTGCTGGTTGTCATAAAGTGCTGGTTGTCATAAAGTGCTGGTTGCCATAAAGTGCTGGTTATCTATAAATACAACAAAATTACCAAATTAAAACAAAGGGTGTATGCAGCAGACCATACAATACATTAGTATATTATTCTTATTCCCACCTTACGAGACTGCTGCAGGGTACAAGGTAAAATAGCTACAGCTTAACCCTCCTGGCACCAACAGACACCTTAAATAAAACATTCTACACTGAGGTGTCAAGCTGTTATAATGAAAAATAAGATGTGTCTGTATCTTTGCATTGGATGACAAATAAAATAGCTTTCTATTAAAAGCTACAAACCTTTGTTCCCAGACCACAACCTTTTTTATTTTTATTTTAGTGATTTCTAGTCATTACATTATTATATGTTTTTATACTGCACTAATGAAATTATTTGGTCTATATTTCATGTTCTTTAATATGTTTTTATTTGAGGGACAGCGCAGTCTGGGGGGTGTAGTCAGGATTTCATTTCACTGCTTGTTGTAAGTGTACACTCTAAGCATGTGACAAATAAAGCATCTTGATCTTGATTAAAATGGCATTACTGGCCTAAGCAACTCAAATTTTTGTTTTAACACTACTCAGATTGCTATAGCATGTGCACTCTTTAAAAACATGTAACTCTGAGATACTCCTGATATCATCCCTCTTTGGCTACTTTTCTCTTTGTCATTTTGCAGCTTGGGCAGACACAACAAGCTCAACTCTCTGCTGTCTCTGCCATGCCTGGAAAGACAGAAATGGCTATGTGTCAGTCAGCTGAGCCACTGCACCCATTTCCCTGAGCATTCAACACAATGAAGCTCCGCCCCTTTGGTTATAACCCTTTGGCCCAGGCTAAAGGTCAAAAGTGGCTTAGTCTCAAGTCATTTTTTGGGTTAATCTTTTAGAACCAATGAGCATGTTATTTTTGTCTGATGCAGTGGTTGTTTGTGGTGACTTTGTCTTGCTGTTTTACCACTGTGACACCTCCCGCATGACAGATACAATCATTGCATGTGATTAAACTGAAGAATACAAATCAAACACAGCCGGCCACAATCCAACCGTGCAGGGAAGTTACACATGGTGCAGTTTCAGCCAACGCGACCCGGCTCAGGCTGCAGCCGGTAGAGCTCCCACCCCAGGTGTTGAGGCTATAGTCCTCACTGCAGCCCCGGTTCAAATCCCGTGTCGGGCGGCCCTATTCTGTCAACCCCTCCCCTCTCTGCCTCCCATTTCCTGTGTCTCTCAATTGACCCTTCGAAACTCCGCCCTAAAACCGCTATTGACCAATCATACGTTAGCAACCGTCACCTGACCCGTAACCATAGGCCTGGCAAGCTTCATTACATTTCCTGGGACAAAAAACAAAACGTTTGTAGAGAAGGATATTGTTGTTGTTGCTGCTACTGCTGCTACAGCGGCGGCGGCAGCAGCAATATAGAGATGTTCAGATACGATCGGACTTTTTCGACTTTTTCGACTTGAACAAGTGTAAATATGGGGATAACCATACGTTCACCTCCGACATGACAGCTGTACTTTTGGGGCTTTTACCTGGGCTTTCAGGCGAGGGATCCTCCAGGCAGGGGCTGCTTTCACTGTATATTACTGCTAAAGGCTTAGTCTGCTGGGGGACACATCTGCTGACATGGAGCCCTCTCCTCCTCTCCTCTCCTCTCCTCTCCTCTCCTCTCCTCTCCTCCTCTCCTCTCCTCTCCTCTCCTCTCCTCTCCTCTCCTCTCCTCTCCTCTCCTCTCCTCTCCTCCTCTCCTCTCCTCTCCTCTCCTCTCCTCTCCTCTCCTCTGATCTCTTCTCCTCTCCTCTTCGATCTCTCCAGAGCTCCATCTCCCCGCACCAACCGCTGCCTGCATCGCCCCCCTACCCCCCTTTCTCTCCCTTTCCCCTGCTGCCTGCCCTCCCTTCCCATGAACCAGTCTGCCATCCAGTCCTCCCACCAGAAGCTGCCTTCATCAGCTCTTGTTAACCATTTCCACATTTTCCATGTTGTAAACTGTTTTCTTGTTGTCATGATGCCATGTGAAGCCCTTTGAGATGAACTGTAGAAATGGGCTATACAAATAGAATTGCCTTGCCTCATTGGTCACCAGTCTATGACCACAGAGCGGACATACAGTAATAAACAGCCAGTCACACTATGTTGATGTCTGACTTTGGGCCCACCAGTCATGTTAGGAACAGTCTAATGCATCTAGTTTTCACAGATTAAACTGTTAAACCTTAGCAATCGAGAAAAACTGTAACCAGATGTTGTAAACTGTTTTCTTGTCAAGGATGTTGTCATGATGCCATGTGAAGCCCTTACAAATGGGATGAACTGTAGAAAGACACAAATAGAATTGCCTTGCCTCATTGGTCACCAGTCTGTTAGCCAGTCACACTACGTTGATGTCTGACTTTGGGCCCACCCGTCATGTTAGGAACAGTCTTATGCATCTATCACCTGTTAAACCAGATGAAAAAGACAACTTTACAAAGAGGATGTAATATTTTAAATGACAGCAACCTCCCCCATGGATACTTTACACTTTAATGCACTGACTGACACACACTCTGGCATTGTTTGTGGCCAGTGTTGCATGCCAGTGAAAACAATGACCATTTACAGTAGGTTGGAGTTAACCTGTGTTTGATATGACAGGTGTTATAGCAAAGCCTATCACGTATACCCATAATCATTAACTACTTGTGGCCCAGTTTGTGTGTGTGTGTGTTGTCTCAGTCAATCACTCAGCCCTGCTTTCTTATGCAACAGGTCATTGGTTTTGTTGACTAATGACCTTATCAGGTCTCTGTGCACAATGATGTCATTTCCAGGTGTGAGAGTGTGTCTGAGCCGAGGAGTGGCAGTGTTCTGTGTACTTTAGTTTGTTATTAGGAACTCTACTGCACAAGAGTCATATCCACATTCAGAAATGCACTTGAAATGCAGCTGTAAAAGCCACACTTAGTATGAATAAGTCTTTAAAGGCTCAGGACAGATATGGTTGAACCCTTGTGAGAGGCCATCGCTTTTTTCTTTCTTTTTTTTATCAGTCACTGTCTGGATCTATATGAGTAACTGATAACCTGATAAGAGTAAAGATGTCAGATATTTGAACCCTGCAGCACTGAGGCGCTGCACAAGGCAACACATAAACCTACTTGCAGCAACTCGGGTGTTTTTGTGATGTTCATGGGTATCTATAGGGTTAAACTGATTTTTTTTTTTTACATTAGTTTTAATATTGCTTCAGCTGGATGTGAGATTGAAGTCATAGCAGTGCTATATACTGTATTTTGTGTAAAGAAGAACAAATTGTAATACGCCATGGGTTCCAGTGAGCAGGTCTGCATGACGCTGAAAGAGTTAAGTGCATTCAGTAGGTGTTGCGCTGGTTATTTTCCATCCACTTACTGAGATGTAGCATCCGATTAACCTGCGGTATGTGTCTAATGTTAGTCTTGGAGCAGCATGGGGGAATCTCCGGCTGCCCAACTTTGTTTAGTCAAACACCTGCTCGTTACCGCACACAAACACACACTCATGCACAATCCATTTTCTCAACACACACTTGCTTAACAAAACTCTGAGGTGCCAAGAAATTCCTGTCTAATTGTAGAGCTCAGGTAAATTAACTATGACAAGTGCAAACCAATCTCTCTCTAACTGTCTGTCTCTCTTAGTGTTTGTTTTTGCTTGGCCTCCATTCAGCTCTTACGTAACCGTGTTGGTGAGAACCTGCTGGCTGTCCAAACAGGTCGGAATCACAGAGGATTAGAGGGTGATGGACACGACCCACATACTGAGACACTTCCCTGCAGGTAGCTGTCAGCCTGTCAGCCTGCCCTCTCTGACACACAAACAGACTTACAGATACTGTGTACCAACTCATACATGCCCGACGCGGAGGAATCTGCTCCTGTCATGTTTGAGGATCAGGGCGATACAAAGATAATACATGGGATCAGGTGACTGTGGCGCTCCAAGTCCTGTGTAAAATCTGGCTAAAGGCCACAGATAGACTTTCCATTGTTCTACCTCATCTTTTGTTTGCACCATGACTCATGTTAGATAGGTGGCAAATTTAGTTTGTGTCTTGTGACTTGCGATTGTGCTGTTTTTACTTGTGATCCATGCCCAGTGTTGATCAAGACACAGAAATTGTTCACTTACTGTGTTGTGGACTCTTTTTGAAACTGCTGTTACCCAGAAACTTCACAAGTTAAAGATCCCATATTCTACTCTTTTTACTCAGTTTCACTCAGCTGTCAGACGTCCAACTAAACTGTATTGTAAATGTATTGCCCCAAACTGATCCGTGGTCAGTGGGCTGTCTAAAAGTGGCTCCAATGAGCTCTACTGAGAACAAGCTGTTTCTGTGCAATGCACCTTTAAGTAACATGGTTACTGTACACAGCAAAGATTATTACCACTTTATGACTTCAGTTTCATCAGTTTGTTGCTGGTCACTGCAGCCATAGAAATAGAGGTGGTAGGCGTTTTCTGGCGCTGAGGGGCCGGCCTCACTCCGTCACCGTGGTGACATCACCACAGGAGCTGAGTCTGAACAGCCTGTATGAGCAGCGTTTTACCAGTCGCTGGGCTGCAGAGTCCATGCAGGACCCGTTGGTCGGCTAAGGAAGGATCACTTTATGGAGAGACCAGAAAAAAACTGGTTTTTCAGAATATGGGACCTTTAAGTGATATTCTGTGTTAGTCGCATTTGTGCGTATGATTTCATGATATAAAGATGCATCGAGGAGTTGGGGATGCATTAGTGATGTAGAAAACTGCACTAAAGCACTTGTAGCTCTACACAATCAAGCCAGTTCACCTCGTATTGACGAGCACATCTGAAAATCACTTACAGTTCTTTTCTGAGCAATGCTGTCCTGCAGTAGAAAAATAAGACCTAGAAACATTACATCATTTACTGTAGATACGCTGCATTGCCACATGTATTTTCACTGCCTCCCATCATAGATATGGTCATGGATGGATTATCCACTCCATGTAGTTTCCTTATTAACCAACATACAGAAAAACTGAAATATTCCTGGGCTGGGGATTTTAAGCAGACACCAGAATTCTGCATTAAAAAGCTGCCACTTATCGTTCACTCATTATCGGTCGTGGCTCAGTGGTTAAGACCAGGGAGAATTTATCAGAGTCGTCCCCGTTCGCGTCTCTGAGTTACAGGGGGGTCGGGCAGACCTTTCCTGCATGTCAAAAATTACCTCCATACTGCTGGTCTTTCCTGTCTATCTCTACTAATCTATCAAATAAAGGCATAAAACGCCAAAAAAAAAATACTTTAAAAAGCTGCCACTTATCGTTCACTCATTATCTCCTCACCCTCATGTCGACTAAGACCTGGGAGAATTTTCAGAGTCCTCCGTTCCTTCTCTGAGTTACAGGGGGGGTCCGTGCAGCACTGCATGCAAAAAATACCTCCATACTGCTGGTCTGTAATGTCCCTCTTGTATTGAAGCCCCCACATGAGAAATTGTTGCGAAAAAAATTAAATAAGTCTATATTTTAAGCTTGTTTACACCTCAACAATCAATTGTTATAAGGACTCATAGGATCCTATAAATGATCTTATGCTTTGGAAGGACCAGGTTCATATAGATGCATCTATAATGGAGTATAGCTAATCATGATGTTTAAAATATAGACTTACTGTATTTAATTTTTTCCCATTTTGGATGGTTTTTGAACCTCACTTTTTTGGACAACATTGATCATTTATAAAAGTGGGCTCCTATGAGTCCTTATAACAATTGATTGTTGATCCCTTTAATCCAAATAGTAACAAAAATACATCACATTCAGTTACATATGAATAAACATCCATCATGGATGACAATCATATTTATAATGATATTGCATCAAGAATATTTGTCTTATTTCTTGTCAAAATTCTGATTTTAGTCAAATGAACATTATTTCCACTTTAAATAAGACTCATCCCCTAAAAATTAACTTGTTTTCAGATCATTTTCACTTGTTTCAAACAAATTTTCACTTGAAACGAGTAGAAAAATCTGCCAATGGAGCAAGTTTTTCTTCACTTGCTCCATTGGCAGATTTTTCTACTTAGGCTATAGTGAAAATGTGTTTGAAACAAGTGAAAATGATAGAAAACAAGCATTTAATTTTGTTCCCGTGATGAGTCTTATTTTTTTTGGAAAGGGTTAACTATCCCTCCAAACAGTAACAAAAATACATCACATTCAGTTACATATGAATAAACATCCATCATGGATGACAATCACAGTCATGACAGCTTTTATTTAGATAGAAGTCGTATTGGTCCAACTCTACCAACATAACGAGCAGACATAAAAACATCATGTATGTCACACAGGAAGCAGACTGGTAG